>CM049797.1:15416005-15561094 GCA_027422405.1 Ptychobarbus kaznakovi
ATGCCACAAATTGATGGTTATTTTGTGTTTTTACATTCAATTTTGTGATATAGTTCAAGCTGTCCAATTCACCTGGTTCATTCTTCTCGCTGGAGAGATGTCAAGTTGAACCCATTGCATTGTGATACAGGTTTATTTTCTTGGATTGTAATCTGCTGATTATGCAAATAAGTGGGTCATAAGTATTCAGTGTGTATGGCACAGTAAACGTATACTGCTAGTAGTGTATTTCGCACACAGTTTAAGTTCTTGTGATTCACTTTACAATCTGTCAGGTATATTAGAGCATGAGGCAAAGACGTTTGGAAGCGAGATTCATCTTATACCATAATGTAATTTACTATACAGTGGTGGCAAATGCAGTACAAGATATATTAAATGAGTGAGCAGCATACCTTCACAGCATGCAGTAATGCAGGTTTAACAGCACTCATCAAAGAGTCCTGAGCTAAAACCTCAAACACGGAGGGTCTGTCTTCAGCTGGAGCCGCTGTTGTTAAATGTGCTCCTCGCTCTGCCATTACACTGGGACCAGTACTGATGTGAGCTAACACGGGGAACTGGACAGTTCAGACAACAACAACGCGAGCGGATATTTGATAATTAGTCCGAAGAGTCTTTTAATTTTATTTTTTCATCGTTTTATTAAACAAGACAATTTGGGCAGAAAATTACACTGCACAAAAATAATGAACGATGCAACGGTCACAACACGTAGCAATACCTTTTCTTTCTCCTGTCACTGGCGTTATTCTTCTGTCGTCTTTCAAGGCAACAACATATGTTCATACTGCCACCTACTGTGCTGGGGTAGTCTATTAAATATTCCACTGTTTCTAATGAATGGATATTAAACAATCAAGTAAACTACTTTTCTCAAATAATATCAGATAATATCAAACTTCAAAACTAATCTATATGCATTTCATGCATTTTTATTTTGTAAGATAAATGTATAGTGCCACTAATAATGTTACTGGGAAATGTGGAAAAGAAATGTGGGCTCTTTGAGCTATAATTTATATATGACCAAAGATATAATTTATAGCCTATGACTTCTGTTCAAATGTATTTAATATATTTTGTTCCATGAACTCTAAAAAAAAATAAAAAGTCATAGGACAAAACATAAGAATTCATGAAAGATCTGCCATTTATAAATGTATTCTTGCATTGTTAATGTGGTTATTAATAGTTATTAAATAATAAATACAATTTAAAAGGTTTTGATTTATTCAGAATTTAAGTAAAGGTATCAAATACTTGTATTTATGCATTAAACTTTTTATATCTTGTTTTAACAGCACATGCCTGCATATGTAATTGTGTAAGCTGTATACATTTGCATACAGTTTAGTAAAAAAATTTTTGATAGGAAAACCAATATTAGCTTCTCTGCAACAATTGAAATAGTGAAAGGAATTCTCTTGAATGCACATGAAATATTGTTTGAAATGCTTACACATTTGTCTAATATGTGCATGATGAGATTATCTTTCTTCATAGTCTGGTTTTGTCTCACGTTCACTTGGTTGCATGTGATTGCTTGCTTGCATTGACTAGATGCCATTTCATGTGCATGGAGGCATAACAGAAAGCGTGGAAATAACTTATCACACCGTACACAAATGTATTTACGGACCCATGTAAACATTTCAAGTTTAGATTTGGCGTGTTTCTGCCATAGAAGCGAGACTGATAGACCTAAACAGTGCACTTTGTGTTGATGGCCTTTAATAGCCTGTAATACAGTTTTCCAGATTTACAAAGAGGCAGCACTGAAGTCCCCAGTATACTCACTGCTAAATTCTTTGTTCTTCGCTCACCGTTAAAAAGAATGAGCTGCACATACATTGTGATGCTGCCAGTGCTATTAGGGGTGGTGTTTAGATTAGTATATAAATGTGTGCTGTGTGTTAACCTCTCAATAACACAACACACACACACACACACACACACACACACACACACACACACACACACACTCACACACACACAACACACACACACACACACACACACAACAAAAATGACAGAGACGACAAAAGGGCAGTTAATCATCCGATCATAGATATGTGGTTATTCCTTTATCAATTCAGCTTGAAGTATATCGGTGACTTTAGGCTCTTCGGACACAGAAGTTGGTGGGCATGTGCTGTACATTTGATGAAACCCAATCCAAATGGCCCCTGTCTAAGATTAAGGAATTTATTCTTAATGCAAGTAGAATTAACAAGCAATAAAAATGACAACGAGTTATATAATAGATTGTTTAATCAATGAGTAATTTAAACAAATTCAAAAATAAAGTAAAAGGTAAAACCAATGAGGTTCTTTCTATCTTTAATGACTTAAAAGAGAACTAAAAGTGGTTACCAGTTGCAAAACTACTTGATAGAAGCTACAACATGCATCATAATATGGTAAATATATCATAAATCCACTTGATTGGCTCTATCTCTCTCTCTCCTCTCCACCTGTAGCTGGTGTGTGGTGAGCGCACTGGCGCCGTTGTCCTGTCAGCCACAAGTGGATGCTGCACACTGGTGTGGTTGAGGAGAGACCCCCCACATGATTGTAAAGCGCTTTGGGTGTACAAAACTACACAAAAAGCGCTATATAAATGCATCATTCATCATTCATTCATTCATTCATAAGTGGCAGAATGTTCCAAATACAATGACAAACATGTTACAAATATCTATCATATGTCTCTAAAATTGACTAAAAAGAGACTTTGCTTCAGCTTCCTGAACTGAGAGCACAAAAACATTATGTAAACAACTAGTTGCATAAAGTAGAATACATGAACTAAGAGTAATACATATGCATAAGAAAATTACGTGAGACTTGAGAATAAAACTTATTTTGGGAGGAACTCAGTCTCTGTGGGTATGTGAAGCTCACAATTGAAACTGACGGGAATGAAGATGAACTTTGTTTAGCTGCAACAACTTTGAATGATACTGATCCTCATCCTCACACTCAATGTGGCTGGTTAGGGCAGATTGATAAAGAAGAGAGCTAACGGCGATTTCACATTGGTGTTTTGTATGACCGCGTAGAGAAGCTAATTTACTAAATCTCTTCTCACTTGGAGGGCCAGCGTTTGCAGCTTCTCTCTAGTATGGATCCTCTCATGTGTTTTCATGTTCCCAAATAAAGAGAATCCCTTGTCACAGTGTGAACACTTGTACGGTTTCTCTCCAGTGTGACTTGTCTGGTGCTGTTTCAGTTCAGTATTTGTAAAAAAAGGACTTCCCACACTCAAAGCACATAAAAGACTTCAGACGTGTCTCATCTGGTGCAGTTTAAAAACACTCAGCAGACTAAAACTCTGTCGCACAAAAGACAGAAATAATTTCTGACTTTAGCACGAACTTTCAGGTGGCTCTTCAAGGATGATTCCAGATTAAACCCTTAAACGCACTGATCACAGTAAAACGGTTTATGTTCAGAATGGGTATGTAGAGGGTTTTTTAGCGTGGATCTGTGTGTGAAACTCCTTCCACATTCATCACACGTGTGTGGCTTTTCTCCAGTGTGGATTTTCTTGTGTACCATAAGTTGTGATCTTTGTGTGAATTTCATCCTGCATTGCTCACATGTGTTCGGCTTCTCTCCGGTGTGAATTCTCATGTGAATATTCAGCCCATGTTTGAGTGCAAAACTCTTCCCGCACTGATCACATGCGTGCGGCTTTTCTCCAGTGTGATCTAACATGTGGCTCTTCAGGGATTGCTTTAGAGAGAAAGTATTTTGCACTGATCACATGGGCACTCCTTCTCTCCAGTGTGGATAAGCATGTGTCTTTGAAGGTGTTCTTTTCGTGTGAAACCCTTCCCGCATTGATCACATGTGTGCGGCCTGTATTCAGCATGGATTGTCATGTGTTTCTTCAGGTCTTCTTTGCGTGTGAATCTCTTCCCGCATTGATCACATGTGAACGACGTCTCTCCAGTGTGGATTTTGCAGTGAGCTACAAGCTTGTCTACAACAAAAATGCTGTTGTATTAACAATTTTTTTGCGACAGCTAGTATCGAAAAATACATACACCAAGATAGTAGACACTAGTATAACTATAATCTCTGATATATAAAAGAGCTGAGTTGGTAAAGTCATCGCATCACTGCGACTTTCATTAGAAGTTCTTGTTCTCATAAAAAAGTCAGCGACCTGAAATTCATGCGGCTGAACCATCCTAAAATATGTATCTTTTTATTTAACACGATATGACCATAGGATATGCAATTTGAGACAGTTCATGACTTACGTTATTGCTGATTTGAAATACTGTATGTTATTGAAATATTCGTTTGGCAAGCGTTTTTTTAATTGTTATTTCCCCATTCAAACAGACACAAGTTGGTCTTGCATGACTGAAATAGCTTTATGCAAATGACTCACATTGATGTACTTCAATGCATTCAAGAAATGCAAATATTTTATTTAAAACTATTTTTTTGGCTTCTGCTCATGTGGAGTACGAAGCTGCAGTGCTGGACATACGACATAGTTAGCTCTAACTTACTGGATTGGGCACACTCTGAATAAAAACAGGATTACTTCAAGAAAACGCTTGTGCCAAGAATGGCTTCATATTAGGAATACACTGGTTCAGTTCATGTACAACCTAAATGTACAATTGCTAATGAAAATGGGGGGGTCATGATTCTTTGTCATCTTGGTTTTTTGGGATTGCTGTTTGAGCATCACAGCCAAACTAATTTCCCTATTATAAAGACAAAGCCTTTTAAGGTAGCAAAATATAAAAAAAGGACACATAATATACAAATAAAATAAACAGTGTTTTAGTTTCAGGTACAATAGGTGTATTTAACAAGAGCATTCAAGAAACTGCATGAACAAATATAAAAATAAAACACTATAGATTGAGTCCTATTAAGGAAACTGTATTAAAGTTTTTCAGTCAAGAGTAGTGAGTGATTTTTCTCTTTGAGTCAGATCGGGAGCGCGAATCGCGAATCATTTGAGTCAGATCGAGACCGCGGAGCGCGAATCATTTGAGTCAGTTCGGGACTGCGGAGTGCAAATCATTTGAGTCAGATCGAGACCGCGGAGTGCAAATCATTTGAGTCAGATCGAGACCGCGGAGTGCAAATCATTTGAGTCAGTTCGGGACTGCGGAGTGCAAATCATTTGAGTCAGATCGAGAACCCGCGATTGCAAATCATTTGAGTCAGATCGAGACCGAGGAGTGCAAATCATTTGATCAGATTCGGTACGCGGAGTGCAATCATATTGAGTCAGATCGAGACCGCGGAGTGCAAATCATTTGAGTCAGTTCGGGACTGCGAGTTCGAATCGCAATCATTTGAGTCAGTTCGTGACTGCAGTGAGAATCGCGAATCATTTGAGTCAGTTCGGGACCGCAAATCATTTGAGTCAGTTCGACTGCGGATTGCGAATCATTTGAGTCTATCGAGACCGCGAATCATTTGAGTCATTCGGGACCGCGCGAGCGCGAATCATTTGAGTCAGTTCGGACTGCGGAGTGCAAATCATTTGAGTCAGATCGAGACGCGGACCGTGAATCATTGAGTCAGTTCAGGACCGCAGAGCCGAATCATTGAGTCAGTTCGGGACCGCGGAGTGCGAATCGCGAATCGTTTGAGTCAGTTCGGGACCGCGGGAGCGCAAATCATTAGTCAGTCGGGACCGCGAGTGCGAATCATTTAGTCAGTTCGGGATCGCGGAGCGCGAATCATTTGAGTCAGTTCGGGACCGCGGGAGCGCGAATTATTTGAGTCAGTTCGGGACCGCAAAGCGCAAATCATTTGAGTCAGTTCGGGACCGCGGAGCACGAATCATTTAGTCAGTTCGGGACCGCGGCGCGAATCATTTGAGCCAGTTCGGGAGCGCAAATCATTTGAGTCAGTTCGGGACCGCGGAGCGCGAATCGTTTTGAGTCAGTTCGGGACCGCGGAGCGCGAATCATTTGAGTCAGTTCGGGACCGCGAATCGCCATTTGAGTCAGTTCGGACCGCGGAGCGCGAATCATTTGAGTCAGTTCGGGACCGCGGAGCGAATCATTTGAGTCAGTTCGGGACCGCGAATCATTTGAGTCAGTTCGGGACCGCGGAGCGCGAATCGTTTGAGTCATTCGGGACCGCGGAGCGTGAATCATTTGAGTCAGTTCGGGACCGCGAAATCATTGAGTCAGTTCGTGACCGCGGAGCGCGAATCATTCGAGTCAGTTTTTTCTTTCTCTCTTTTTTATTAAACAGTTCAAAACCGTAAACAATCATTTGTATGACGTCGTGACCGCGTGAACGAAGCAAATCAGCTCGAGATCAGATAAGGAATCATTAGGAGCTTGTTGTTTGAGTCTTCCTTTAAGCATGTGTATTTGCTTTCTTTGAGTCAGTGTGACAATCCCAGCACTAATGAAGCGTGAGTCTGTCGCGTTCTGATCTTCGTGGTCATCTTACACGGTATTTCTGAGCTCATTTGCTTTGTCAGTTTTTAAAGCACAAAAAAATATTGTCCTATTCGGGAATGTAGAATCTCAAATAGAATGAGCCAGTTCGGAGACCCAGAAGCACGCGAATACGTATTTAATTCATATAGGGAATGGCAATAAACAATTAATTGGAGTTCATAATATGTTTTTTATGACTGTGAGCAAGGTTTTGTTAAAATTTATAACAAGGTTGTATTGCTTTCTTTGCAATTAATACAACGAAACTAGAATCCAAAGTTAAAAAAAGAAAATGTAGGAAATGAAGTTTATAAGTGAAGTAACATCTTAGACACAATGTGTCAGATAAGGTTTTTTTTTAATTTTTTTTTTTTTTCTTATTTTTTTATTTTTTTTTTTTTTTTTTCTTGTTAAGAGTTTTTATTTTTTTCATTTTTGGGGTTTGTTGGGGATTTCTTTTTTTTTGGGGGGGGGGGGGGTCTTTTTTTTTTTTTTTTGTTTTTTCTTTTTTTTAAGCACAAAAAAATAATTTTTTTAATCTTTGATGTATTGATTCTAATAGAGCGACGAAAACTATAAAAAATTCTCACCACACGCCGTAGCGCGTCATCAACACAAACTTTAGTGATTAGTGGCCAAATGAATCCGTCTTTTGAATGCTTTAATGACCCCTTCATAGGTTACTTCTCAAACTAGTGAGGCTGTGTTCCGACACCAGTTCTTTTGAGGCTGCTGGCCAACCCCCACCTACACACCCTTTAAACACCTGAGCATATGCTGCGTTCAAGTCCTGCTGGGACGTTACTTACGAGTTGACAATCGTTATTACGACGTCGGGTATGTTTCAAGTCACTCGCTCGAACAAGATGGCATTTAACTATTTCTACATAAAATGTAATATTTTTTTAAACTCTACATCGATAAAATGATTAATGAAGAAAGTGCATCATTGTCATTTTTCTGTTTTTATGTCATTTATGAAGAATGTAAACTAGATAATTATATTATTCTATTATAATTATAAAATAATATCGTATTTTTTATGTGTAACATATAGTTTTATTGTAACAATACAAAAGCAAATAATTTAATAATTTCAAAATTTTTACTGACAGCCTGCATATCTTTAACGTTAGGCTTAGGCTGCGTCTAGCATCCCGACACGTTATTTTTACAGACACGCCCGCCAACTCGGACCCCCCCCCCCCCCACTGTTAGTTAAACACAGATCGTTTCCAACTTATCATACCTTACAAAAGTCTGGATGGGTGTGTAACACACACACAACACACCACACACACACACACAACACACAGCACCACACACACTTTTTACACACACACACACACAACACACACACACACACACACACACACACACACACACACACACAAGACACACACACACCACACACACACAACACACCATGACACACACACATACATAAATACATAACACACATAATTATAAAATAACACACAACTTAAGATTATTGAAAACAATGATGAAATAATTTATTACTCTAAAGAACTCCAGCTTTTCCTTCATCTTTTCTCTTTGTAACAACTTTTCAGGTTTGATTCTGATCATAACGTAACATTATTGAAAAACTGTTTTTTTTTCATTCTAAAAATGCCTAAACTTTGACAAAAATCTTTTTTTGTTATAACTGGGATTTCAGAATATGTAGATATGAATCCAAGTGGAAAAAAAACTTGTGAAAAGATATATTTCAGTTGGTCAAAATAGCAAACAGTGGAGCTCTGCAGCCATCTACTGGTAAAAAATAAATATTTTTAATTTTAAAACCGCAATTTCCAAAAGATGGGCAAAAATGTTACACTAAACCATGTCAAATACTCCATGTTATCCCCATGAATTAAAGTTATAAATGTGGGTTTTTAATAAAGTGAATTTTACATAAAAAGCTGTTTTTTGTATAAAGAATATGTATATATATATATATATATATATTATTCTCAGACACCACTGTCCTTTGGGTCTGAGGACCCGATACAGTCTCCTGATTTGTAATGACTAATCATAGTATATAGATACCGGGTCTCTTGGAAGTTGAATTGAATTCCCCCAGTGTAGAGGCTGGGAAGTGGAGAGACAACAACCAATAAAACACAGACATCTGCACACCTTCAAAACACTCGCTATGCAGAAAATGCATTTTTCAGTATTTGCACATTTGTGGTATCTTTTGAAGGAAGACAATTTGGAGCGGCATTTTTCCAAGTTTCATAATTTTACATTCAGAAGTAATAAAGTTACAAGTTTTTTTGCCAGGACTATTTGAGGACTAGAGAAAGATATACTTTTACATGCACCACATGTAAAACCATTCTTTTTTATTTTTAAATTATTCCAGTTTCATGGTGTTAAAAGGTGTTTTTATTTAATTAGTAAAAAAAAAACTTTTACTGCCTCCAAAAACATTTTTTTAAACTCCATACATACATATGAATGGCCGGTCATTCAGACAGCAATTAACCTCCAAAAACAATCTTTTTTTCCTACACATTCCTTTGATGGCCAGCCATACAGAGAAATTAAGCGATTTACTAAAACTATTGCAATATTTTCTGCTTACAGACAGGAGGTTAAGGAACTGGCTGTCTGGTGCAGTCTTAACAACCTGGAGCTTAACATGCTCAAAACTGTGGAGATGATCGTGGACTTCAGGAAAAAACCCTGCTCTCCCCCCACTCACCATCATGAACAGCACTGACTGCAGTGGAGTCATTCAGATTCCTGGGCACCACCATCTCCCAGGACCTGAAGTGGGACAATCACATAGACTCCATTGTGAAAAAGGCCCAGCAGAGGCTGTACTTCCTTCGCCAGCTGAGGAAGTTCAACCTGCCACAGGAGCTGCTGAAACTGTTCTACTCTGCCATCACTGAATCCGTTCTCTGCACATCAATAACTGTCTGGTTCAGCTCAGCTACCAAATCTGACCTCAGAAGACTACGGAGGGTAGACCGGACTGCTGAGCGAATCATTGGTACAACCCTCCCTACTCCACAAGAACTGTACTTATCCAGAGTGAGCAAAAGGGCTGGAAAATCACTCTGGACCCCATCACATCCAGCACACTCCCTCTTTGAACTGTTACCGTCTGGTCGACGCTACAGAGCTCTGAGCACCAGAACGACCAGACACAGGAACAGTTTCTTCCCTCAGGCAATCCATCTCATGAACACTTGACAATAATTATGGTACACACACACTATTTATATACTTATACACTTATTTATCTAACACACATATTAGTCTACACTTCAATTGCACATAATATACACGTGCATACAGAACTGTCCATTGTTATATACCTGTACATACAATTACATTACATTTACATTTATGCATTTAGCAGACGCTTTTATCCAAAGCGACCATTCAGGCTATACATTTTTTGTCAGTATGTACAAGTATTGACGTACAATTGTCAATTTGTATATTGTTATTCGTTATTTATTTATTATTTGTGTTTTTTGTTCTGTTGCTGTCATTCTGTTGCACTGCGGTAGCTTCTGTCATGAAAACAAATTCCTTGTATATGTGTACACATACCTGGAAATAAAGCTCATTCTAATTCTGAATATAGTATTATATATAACAAATTAGAGTATCTTATGTGAATATCTAGGCCAATTTAGAAATTGTATGGCTTTTACGGTTTAGATCACTATTATGCAAAATAAATCAGTAAATGTTTTTACAAAGCCAGTTTTGTCTGCTTTCCCACCGTATGAGGCCTTTAAATCTTATTGTTTTCTAAAAAGCTGTTTATTTAAGGATTCAATGACAGGTTAATAGACACATTTTTCTGTTAACATTTCTGAATAGTCCATTTAAACATAGCATGACCCGTCAATGTTTAATTATCCAATGAAATAAACCAAGTGAACCAAATACAGTACAGTAAGGAACTATATATATTATAACAAGACAATGCGATTTTGCAGTATGCCATACTTCTACAATACAATCAAACGATGTGGTGTTGGCAGTGTTCAAAGGATAAAACGTAACAGAATTAAACAAAAGAAAAAAAGGCGGAGGCTCTTTAGGCACATGTAGTCACAATTCAAATATTTGGTAATCTGGTCTAGATTTCTTGACTTTATGTAGCCCACTCATTGGTTTCCACGCAATCTGAGACAAATAACATTTGGTGATATCTCCTGCAGCATTGTATCTAATATGATTTTGTGAACTGATGTAATAAACTTGCCCAGCTGCAAGCCATTTTGACTTTTATTCCTTCACAGGATATGAATTCTTGATATCAACGATTCAGTTTTTACTAGTCAAAATAGTAATTCTTGATATCAGGAATTAGCTTTTTAACTAGTGAAAATTGTATTGTTGAAGTCATACCCAGCTTGTCTAAGCCCACTTATATAAGAATGGTGCATGATTAAAAGTCCTCCGTCTGTCTGCAGCCGGTGTCACACCAGTGTGGCTCCGATCTCACGCGTTCTTCTCGTTCGTTGGTTCCGCGCTTCATTTTGTTTTTCCGGCTGCGCTCCATCTTCCAGCGCCTGGCAGGAACCGCATCTCCCATCTCGCCGGGAAGTGCTCCAGTAACCGAAGATTTTCGTGTAACGTTATTGCGTCGATTCTTACACCCCTTGTGCGTATCTGATTTGTTTTGTGTTTCATCACTTGTTTGCATTATAATTTGGATAGGACAGATTTCAGTCGATGAAGGTCCTGCTTCCAAGGTTTTCACTAGCCTAGCATAGCAGGATCATTTTTGGGACACGCCCAATTAATAAACTTAACAGTAATTACATTTGTGAAGTACAGCTGCAAATATTAAGTTTGACATTTATTTTCAGTTTATGTAATCCTTGTCATGCTAGGCTGTGTCACTGTGTTGTTGTATGCTCACGTAGCAAATGGTCCACACATAGGTTAACTGTCCCCGGTGATTCCTGGGTAAATTGGGAATCGCAGGCATGTATCTGTAACGTTATTCTAATTTCATGAAAATTGCCAGCTGTCAATAAAGGGTCTTTTGAGATTATATTATTGCTTGTACGCATGTTGATATGTAAATGTGCTTTATTTCCTCTTCAGATCTGAGAAGCTGTCAGAATGACTGACTCAAAGTATTTTACCACCAACAAAAAAGGCAAGTAAAGAGCTTAAATTTGTTAATTTAGGCTATGTGATGGTATTAGGATTTCAAAAGAACCGATATAAAACCCCTGAACAATTTACTGTATGTTGTTTTAGTCTATGTCCAGTTCTGGTATTTCGTTCTTTATTATGAGTCATGATAGTTTAGTGATATACATTTGGGTCGGACTGAAATCCTGAGATGATGAAAAATTACAACTGAACCTCAAAACCCAACTCCATATACAAATATTTATTTGTAATACAAAATTGACTAAGTTTCTCTGTAATAATTATTACAATACCTTCAGATCACATTATATACTTATAAATTATGAACTGGAACATACATTATTTATAAGATATTATCTCTATACCAGAATATTGTAAGTCCTGTATTGATTCCAGATTCCCCCAACCACCCACACATAAAAACTCATTGGATCTGCACAAGTCATATTTCACCAAAAGCTACTGACTTTGAGGCGTTATCACTTCTGTTCCTGCAATAATCACAAATCTTAAAGACACGTGCCCCTTGCTTTGAATGTGCACGATGCCTCTGCGTTTGTACGTTCATTTCTGTAAATGACCTAAGTAGAAAAGACACACACACACACACACACACACACACACACACACACACACACACACACACACAGAGAGAGTTCCTCAATCTTTTCAGTTTGCATACAGGCACTCTGACACACCACCAGTCTATATTAAGTCTTGATTTTCCAGGTAATTTTAGGGGTATTATGGGTACATTTGTATCAAGAACACTCTAGCGATCACTTCTGATTAATATAAAATTGAAAATGTTGCTATTTTAAAAACTAGTCTAGTAAATATTTCAAGAATTAGCAAAATAGTAAACAAAGTTTATTTTGACTAAAATATACTATAAATATACTTTTTGACACTTGTATAGAATAATTGTGAATTTAATACTACTCTTTGAACTTGTATAAGCATTAGCTTCTGAAAACTTCAGCTCAGATGAGCACTAATCAGGTTACTGTTACAGGTGAAATCTTTGAGCTGAAGGCCGAGCTGAACAATGAGAAGAAGGAGAAGAGGAAAGAGGCAGTGAAGAAAGTCATTGCAGCCATGACAGTGGGCAAGGATGTCAGGTGCTTTGACTCGTTTATCACCATTACTGAATCAGATATGCACTATTACTACCCACATTTCTTAAAAGACGATTATTTTGACCCTAATAGTTATACTAATACCTTTTATACCTTGTTTCTTTAGTTCCTTGTTTCCAGATGTGGTAAACTGCATGCAGACCGATAACCTGGAGCTGAAGAAACTGGTTTACCTGTACCTTATGAACTATGCCAAGAGTCAACCTGACATGGCCATCATGGCCGTTAACAGCTTTGTCAAGGTGAGAATTGCTGTTAAAATTTGGATCAAATTTGGACATCGGTGTACTGTAGTTTTGTAAAATTCAACCTGGTCTGAAGTTATTCTTCCTTTTTTTTTAGGACTGTGAGGATCCAAATCCTCTGATCCGAGCTCTGGCTGTGCGTACAATGGGCTGTATCCGTGTGGACAAGATCACTGAGTACTTGTGCGAGCCTCTGCGAAAGTGTCTGAAGGATGAAGACCCCTATGTGAGGAAGACCGCTGCAGTGTGCGTGGCCAAACTGCATGACATCAACGCCCAGATGGTGGAGGACCAGGGCTTCCTGGATTCTCTCAGGGACCTGATCGCTGATTCCAACCCCATGGTTAGATCATTTTGATCTAATTGTCCTAAATGCATACTTCCCCATTCACAATTATTTACTGATATCTGATTTCCACATAGGTTGTGGCTAATGCAGTTGCTGCCCTGTCTGAGATCAGCGAGTCTCACCCCAACAGCAACCTTCTGGACCTGAATCCTCAGAACATCAATAAGCTCCTGACGGCCCTCAACGAATGCACTGAGTGGGGCCAGATCTTCATCCTGGACTGTCTCTCCAACTACAACCCCAAAGATGAGCGCGAGGCCCAGAGGTGAGGGGGTAATAATAATGTAAACAAGCTGATTCTTGTACTTGTGATTGTCAAAGAAGATTAAGTGCATATACCAGACATATGATAATATTGCTGTTTATTTTTAGATTTAGTTGCAAATAGAACAGCAATAAAATTATTAGTGCTACCTTAGAGTGAGCTGTTACCATTAATTGTATTTCCTCAAAGGCTTATTTTAAGATGAACATTTCTTTAGAGCTGAGATTTTATTCACATCATAGTCATTTTCCTTTTCAGACTGTTATTAAGAGATAAACAGATTTGTTGGGGGATAAGTCTCTGAGTTGATATAGAGACTTGCCTTTAATTTTTAGGTGTAATGCTTCTTTGATTCTATTTATAAAATTCATAGTAATTTTTAGAGAAGCATGAAGAATAGTTCAGTACAGGTCACACAAAGTGCTTATGAATTGCATAGATTATAACAGGTAATTCAAGGGAAGATCAAACGGAAGAAAATCAAATCAAGGATTTGGTTTTTAATGCAGGGATTGATTTATTCAGTCCAAGACATTTCAACAAATCACACTGTTTCTCTGTGTGAATGTTATTTATTAATATTAAATAATAGTAATATATTAAAATAATAGTAATGTTATTTTCTCCTCAGAGAAAATTATATTTTTGTTATACCCCCACATGTCAATTTTGTCAATACGGCTGAAATCACATGATTAAATGTGCTATAACTAGCTATTTGAATGTGTATATATGTGTTTTTTTTTGTGTGGGTCAAAAAAAAAAAAAAAAATCTTCCAGGATAGAACCTTGAGGTACTCCACATTTTATATTCCATTTTGTTCCATTCCATGCCAACTTTAGTGAAACATTTTACAATCATCCAAATCCAAGGATCCAATTGTACTATTTTTATCCAAACAACAATTTGTTTTTTTAATTAATGATCAGTCTATTGATGAACAATTTTGGCAAGAACTGCCTCAATAATAGAAAATATATTTTTCTGAAAATAAAGATAGTAAACTTTTTCTGTAAAAAATACCAGATCATCTTTCTGAACTCCCTCTTTCTGTCTCTTTTAGTATCTGTGAGCGTGTGACTCCACGTCTCTCTCATGCTAACTCCGCTGTGGTGCTATCAGCGGTGAAGGTACTGATGAAGTTTCTGGAGCTCCTGCCCAAAGACTCTGAATACTACAACACTCTTCTGAAGAAGCTCTCTCCTCCCCTCGTCACGCTGTTGTCTGGGGAACCTGAGGTCCAATATGTGGCCTTGAGGAACATCAACCTTATTGTGCAGAAACGGTTAGACTGCTCTACTTATATTTTTCAGTCTTTTTTTATTGTTTTCTGTGGCAGTAGTTTAATAGTTGTGCTAATCACTGTCTTTACACATGAGTATATTCTGTATTGTCACTAGATGGCAATATTGTCCAGTTGTCTGTTTGCTTAGCAATTATAAATGTTATGACTGAGCCTCAAACTTTCTCTATCTGTAGGCCTGAGATTTTGAAGCAAGAGATCAAAGTCTTTTTTGTCAAGTACAATGACCCCATCTATGTCAAACTGGAGAAACTGGATATCATGATCCGCCTGGCCTCTCATGCCAACATCGCCCAGGTATTTCAAACTGAGTTTGACTCTTAGCTTTAAACACAGTCCTGCCCTTTTAAGCAAAGTCCTACATTTCCTGTGATGCTAACAAAAAAATGTTGCTAGGATATTGGCCGCAGTCCTCTGGGATTTAGATTGCATTAGCTGGAAAACAAATCAACAGTTTATTTCAAGTGCAAAATTAAATGTTCAGCTGAATGGTTCATAACACTGCAAAATTAATTGATGTACAAATGTGCTGTTATTGGATGTAGTTTTTTTTTTGTATGAGTATGCAAGACCTAAATTGCAACAGACCATGTTGTTTTCTTTTGTGGAGGTCATACAGCCTTTAATTTCAGAAGTACAATTGATTTCTATAGAAATCCACTTAAAATGATGTTGATTTCCGTAGGTATTGGCTGAACTGAAAGAGTATGCCACTGAAGTGGATGTAGACTTTGTTCGGAAAGCCGTTCGAGCCATCGGCCGTTGTGCTATCAAAGTGGAGGTATGTCTTGCCTCATTGTTCAGCCCTATATGTCTTTTTGAATGTCACCTCATTCCATAGAGAAATGTGTGAAAAGATCTTCTCTTCTATAAGCAACCTGATTGCTTTTTTCACTGTGCATCATGGTTGAAGTGCTGTAGTGCTGTGATGAGTTTTGTCATTGTAATGTGTTGCTGTGACTGAGTTTTCTTTTTCTGTCTGTGTGTACAGCAATCTGCTGAACGCTGTGTTAGCACTCTGCTGGACCTCATCCAGACTAAGGTCAATTACGTCGTGCAAGAAGCCATTGTGGTCATCAGGGACATCTTCCGCAAATACCCCAACAAGTCAGTCCACCGCTCTCGTCTCAGCTAATTTAATTGAAACTTTTTAGTACTCTTCCTCCACCACTTTGGGTTTATTTTTGTCACTGAGCTTGACACAATGTATTCTGGCATTGCATGTTTTTTAAAGTATACATTCTGTGCTGCCCTAGAATTAGACTAAAATAAGGTAATTTAGGATTTTTAAGCAACCTATCTTTTGGAACAGCCTTCACGTGAGGAGTCCACCTGTGATCCTTAAAATGCTGTGTATGTAACTCGCTATGTTTTGGAATTGAGTATATAATTGTTTATTTAAAGAAAAAGTCGATTTAGAATGAAAGAACATATAATTAATGGGCAGCTGAAACACCTCTCTGTTGTCTGCGCAGGTATGAGAGCATAATTGCCACTCTGTGTGAAAACCTGGACTCTTTGGATGAGCCAGACGCTCGAGCTGCCATGATTTGGATTGTGGGTGAATATGCTGAGCGTATCGACAACGCTGATGAGCTCCTGGAGAGTTTCCTTGAGGGCTTTCATGATGAAAGCACCCAGGTTTGATATTTTTTAAGTTTGTTTTCTATTTAGTTTTTGTTTTTGTTTTGTGCTTTGTTTTTGGTTTGTTTAGGTGTGTTTTGTTTTGTTTGGGTGGCGGTGTTTGTTTTGTTTATTTTTTTTTGTCAGTTGTTTTCCGTTATGGTGTTTTTTGGTTTTGTATATAGTTTGTATAAAAGCAGCGATCTGATTCATTGTTGCTTTCAGGTCCAGTTGACTCTGCTGACAGCCATAGTGAAGCTGTTCCTGAAGAAGCCCTCAGAAACTCAGGAGCTGGTTCAGCAAGTGCTCAGTCTGGCCACTCAGGTGAGATGGAGATGTGCTTGGGCATAATAAACTGTAGTTTTACACTATAACTTGATATTAGCAGCTGAAAATGGCACAGATACATTTGTTTAAAGATTTATTTATTTGAATATATTTGTAATGATAGACAATTGCATGCTTATGCTCATTGTATACAACATTGGGCATTGTTGTTCATCAGCATCAGTACACATCCATACCATCATAAATATTACATTCACATGCAGATGATAGATAAGTGTCAAATCTCAAAAGGAGCTCAGCGTCTGCCTGTCAGTGTCACGTTTCCTCTCCATTCACACTATTATTTTTTCTTCATCTCCTCAGGACTCTGATAACCCTGACCTGCGTGATCGCGGCTACATCTACTGGCGTCTGCTGTCCACTGACCCTGTGACCGCTAAAGAGGTTGTGCTGTCTGAGAAGCCTTTGATTTCAGAGGAAACAGACCTGATCGAGCCCACCCTGTTGGACGAGCTCATCTGCCACATCGGCTCGCTGGCCTCCGTTTACCACAAACCCCCCACTGCCTTTGTGGAAGGAAGCCACGGCATTCACCGCAAACATCTGCCCATCCAGCACGGCAGGTACTAATACGGCTAACCCTCTTTAAATGTTCATTGACTAAAAATGGCTCTTTGTGAGTGTGAACTCTATAAAATGGTTTAAAAAGTCTTTAATTATCACAAAGAACTCAAAATCACACAGTCATGGTAAAGGTCTGGACGCCATCCATGTTATTTGTGTTATTACTGTGTGCGATTCTCAGTTTTTTGAAAAAGGATGTCTGAATTGGTCTCAGTCCAGTAATACAATGAGGTACTCATCGAAAGTAGTGTCACACAGAAACTACGTTGTCCTCTCTCCACTAGAACAATGAAGGATCCTTTGTTCACTTCGTGTTACCCATCTCACTGTGTATCATCATTCTTTTGTAGTATCGACACCGGGGAGAGTCCAGTCAGTGCCGGCCCGGCTGCTTCTATCGATCAACCCCAAGTCATTCCATCTCAGGGTGACCTTCTGGGAGACCTGCTTAATCTGGACCTCGGTCCCCCCGTCAACGTGTCCCAGGGGTCTTCCATGCAGATAGGCGCTGTGGATCTCCTCGGAGGTGGTCTTGACAGTTTGGTGCGTGTTCTTTTCTTATAATTTTACAGTCTTGTGTAATGTCCAACAACCCTTATTTTAACTATGTACAATGATAACCATAGTTTCCACTAGAGTTCCATGGTTACCTCAGTTATTGTTAGTATGGTATGCAAAAATCGGTTTATTATTCAGTATTTTTGTTTTGTTTTCCAGTACAAATATACAAACAGCTTTTAAAACAATATTTATTTTTGTGTATATATAGCTTTTAAAACAAATATTTGCATTTATCTAGCAAAATTTTGATACTAAAGCCTCTTTTCCATCGAGCGGTATGGTTCAATACAGTACGCAATTATTTCGGGTTCATTTGTGAATGGTACCAAAATAGCGAAACAATACCGTAACACTTTTTGGGACCCTTCCGTTGGGGTACCTAGCACAGTAGTCTGGTACCTAAAAGGTGGAACTGGACTCACTGCAGAACGTTGATTGGTTGACAGAGAATCGTCACTTGCACTGCTGAAAATAAAATGACAACACAAGGGGAATGAAGTGCATCCTTCACTCGTTCCACCATGCTGTTCATGCGTGTTGGGCTTGTTTACATCAGAGTGTGCAAACGCAAAAATAAATCAGTGTATTTTAAAATGTATATTTTTACACATACAATGTTGCGCTTTCTTCTTTGCGTGAGAATGATGTTGATCGCTACTTTCCGGCGTACGCCATGCCTAACAAGTAAGGATACTGTTGGTGGTGGAAAAGCAAGCTTGATTAGGGTGTACCATCCCAAATCAATACTGTACTGTTGTTACATATGGTATATGGGCGAAAGAATGGGCGAGGATCCACATGCAAATCCGTTTAAAAAAAAAAAGGACTAGAAACACTGAACACCAAGAAACCAGAGAACCAAGAAGCACGAGGGAAATCCAGACATCCAGCAACAGGCAAAAACGAGCGACAAAGAACAGGAGAAACACAGCGACTAATGCTGCCTTCACGTGCTATCAGAAGTATCACAAATACGAGTTTCCTAGTTGGAAATTGACGTGAACGGCCTCTCAAGTTGTATTTACTACTGGCAAATTCGGAAATAATTTTGATACCCGAGTTTCCGAGTTGGGCGGGTCATAAACTTTAAACATGGTGGAGGGTACAACCATTGCTGTTCTCACAACAACTACATCCCTTTGTCTTGTTGCTAAAGTAGTGTATTTATAGTCTAGATATGAACGATCATTTCGAAGCATATTGTATGTTTTATAAGCAGTGAAATAAGCATGTATTTGATAGAAATTCCAGAATTGTCAGCAAACTGCATGTATAGTGCGGTGAATGTTTATATGATTGTCAACCAATGGGATGCTATATTTGATTCTTTCCGACATGAAAGCACTTGAATACGACAAGCTCGTAATCACGACTTCATAAGTGGGAAATAGGACATTTCCGATAGCACGTGAAGGCAGCATTAATACACATGAGGGTAACAAGAGAAACACAAAACACCTGTGAAACAATCAAAGCAAATCATGGTAGAAACCTACAACTATGGCACACAAGACAGGAAATGAAACAAGTCCAAACAGAACACAAAACGGGGCTCATGACCGCTGTACTGTTACTGTAAAGTACCGTTTCTTGGGAATGAGACTTAAGTTTGAAGGAGGTTTCATATAAATGTGTTATTTTTCCGTAGTAACACCTTTACTATAGTAACTATGGTATTTTGATAGAAACTATGCTTACTTAATTGTGAATATGAAGGGAGTGCTATTTTTGTAACAAAACATTGGAAACGATTGTGGATTTTAGTCATTAATATTATTTTCAATAATTACATATTGAATATTTTTTTTTTTTATTATGTTGCCTCACAAGTGAGCTGAAATTTGTAATTCAGCAACATTTGCCGCAATCATGTCCTCAGGTTTGCCCACTTTACAGAAAAACCACATGTACTTCTCATGGGAAAATCACATGTGAAATATGTGGTTTTTGGAACATTTTCATGGAGTAAATGTGTGAAACCTATGTGATCACGTTTCATATTTCACACGTGATTTTAACATGTGATTTTCACTCGTGAAGTTCATGTGGTTTTTCTCTTAGGGCATGCAGCTGTTTCTCTTTTTAGAGTGACCAGTGTTTTCTCTAGTTTCTCTGAGGCTTGTGTTCAGCCTGGATAGCATGTTCATTGGTGCAGGTGTGGTTTAAAGGTTTTAGGGCACTCTACTCAGCATCAGATGATTGCAGCGGTATATTTCACATTTGAGCGATAACCACACTCGTTACCTACGTCTCACAAGCTTCTGCCTGATGACAGTGAACAGCGAAGTGAAGAAGCGCAGGGTGAAACAGCACTTCTTAACTGGAATGTGATTGCGTAAGCGCTCTGACTTCCAATCAAGCGCTCATCATTTATTGACACAGAGCTGAATGCTGCTCAGTACTGCAAATCCAAACTTGAAGAATAATGGAGCAAACTTTAGGATGATCGTGACTAAACAGTTTATGGGGTACATATAATGGAAATGATTCTCTGTGCTCTGCTCTTTTGATAATATGAGTTTGATGCATGTAGACATACAGTGGGTCCAAAAGTCTCAATCTGGTGTGCATGTGCTTTTAAAATATCATGCTGCTGAATTATAAATGATGGCCCCTTTAATATAATTTTGAGCATGGATTATAGCTGTAGGACTGGCATGTGTTGAAGTGGAGAGACTGTGGTATGTGAAGTGTTTGAGAGCTCAAAAGTATTACACCACACCAGCCACCAGCCCTGCTCTCCTAAACTCACTGCAACCACAGCACCGGAACCCCAGGGCTGAAAGTCTTGCCACCTTACACGCAGTCATCAACCCACATAAAATCTTCCACTCAACACAAGTTCCTGAGGGAAGTAAAGAGAAGATTTACATTTTTGGTCAGGATCTGTGCAAATCATGCTGTCTAAAAGGAAATCAAAGTATTCACAAAATCTTCTGTACGTTTGTAGTTTAATATTTACACTTATTTTAATATTAGCAATAACACTTAATTTTAAGAGGACATAGTTACTTACATTACGTGTACTTTACAATAGTAATAACAGCAAATTGTATATAATTACAAGTAACTAACTCTAAACATCCCAGTAGTAAGTATATGTAATATATGTACTTATTTGTGTAATTACACTGTAACATCATCTTAAATTTATTTCGCTTTCTTCTGTGGAACACAGGTTAAGATATTGTACTGAATGTCTAATCTGCTCTTTTCCATATACTAAATTCTTTTGGAATTGACACAATTGGCACTCAAAAATTGCTGGTCAATTTCACATTTAATTACAAGAAACAACAACTAACACATTGAATTAAATGTGAAATTTTAAAGTAGAAAAACTGAAGTAGTATTTTGTAACATACTATTTACATAACATTTACAACTTCGACAAATGACTGTAAATGATGGCTGTTGAGATTAAAAAACGAAATGCCAAAATACTGACACACCATTATATTTGCTCCCAAAAGAATGCTTTATAATTTAATGGGTTGCAATGTTTCAGCGACAAGCAGACGTTGTCAGGCTTTGAATTGAGAGCTTTCAAAATTGAACATCTTCCTTTTGTTTAACCGAATACCTTCTTTTGTGCTCCACTAAAGAAAATAGTTTTGTCTGGAATGACTTGAGGGTAAATAAATGCTGACAGAAATGTTTGGGTCATCTGTCCCTTTAATAATATTATTGGAAATATTGTGTGTATGTGCCAGGATCTTCACGTCCAGAAACAATTTGTTCAATTATTATTTTTTCCTGGAGCCACAAAAGGCCTATTTCCTCCTCCTTGTGTATAATTGGATTTGTCAAGCAGGCATCGTGCAGGCATTTCCAGCATGGCACATGTGAAGCGTTTATATATGGGCAGCGCAGGTGCTGCCCCTCAGTGCAATCTTCTCCCAAATTGGAGGAGTTACTGTGTCAGAGCTTTGTACGGATGTCCTATATAAACCAGGATAGAGAGACATGCCACTTGCTGTGTGAAGATGCTGTTCTAGCTCAAGCGGTGTTGAACCCATCTTTAAACCAGTGATATGCTCATAATTGAGTTTCCCTGCTCAGTAATACTCCTGATGAACTACTCCTCTGACAAAACACAGGTTTTGAGACCTGAGATGTGCTACAGCCAGCAGTTAAATCAGTATTTGGTGGTGGGAAAAGTTGAGGTGCTGACTCTTGTGCCCCTGACAAGTTGAGATCAGAACTTATAGTAAGATGGGTCACAATAGTTCACTGACAGACTAGTCACTTATCTAGATTTATTCTCATATACATGCAGTTCAGAGAGTTTGGGGTTGGTATTTATTTATTTTTTTTCAAATGTTTTTGAAAGAAGTCTCATGCTCACCAATTTTGCAATTATTTGATCAAACATAAAAGTAAAACACTACAAATATTGTGAAAGTAACAATTTTCTATTTTAATATAGTTTTGAATGAAATTTATTCCTGTGATGGAAATTAATCTAGTTTTCAGTGTCACATGATCCTTCAGAAATCATTTTAATATGTTGATTTGCTCAAAAAACATTTCTTAATGTTATTAATTTTGAACACCGTTTTGCTGCTTAATATTTTTTGTGGAGACCACGATATTGTTTTTACTATTCTTTGCTAAATAGAAGTTCAAATGAACAGCATTTATTTGAAATATAATTTATTTATAAGAGTGTACATGTCACTTTTGATCAATTTCATTTAATGTAATTCAAATGTAATTGCATTGTTATTGAATAAAAGTATTAATTTCTTTAAAAAAATGTACTGACCCCAAACTTTTAAATAGTAGTGTTTTATTTATTCATGTATTTATTTATTCTGTTTAGCAGTTGTGCTTTAATTGCTAAGCTGTGTTTTAGCTGTTTGACTCGTTGCACTCTACCGTAGATCTGAAGTATACAAGAAGGTTGTGTCCTTAATTTCATCCCCCATAAAGCAACGGCAGTACAGTCATTCAGACGATGTCCTTGGCCATCATATTTATGAGTTTCCTGCTACAGTTTGAAGTAGCGTTGACAAAACTGGTCAAATCTGTTAAGAGATGTGTTCTGCTCATATGTTGTTCCTTCAAAAACATTTTTTTTGTAAACAGCCCTTAACAGAAATGTTAGATGAGCATGAGACCTGTTTATTCAGGGCTTCTTTGAGGCTTCACCCCCCCCCCACCCCACACACACACACACACTCACACACTATCTATCAAAAAGGAAATAAGCACATATGAACATAAACATATCAAAGATAAAATCATGATGGAAACATATTTGGTATATTTTGTTCAGGTGTAATAATTCCGCCACGGATTCCTGATGCTGAATGTATTGACGTTTTGACCCAAGTAATTTCTCTAAATGGACATGAAATCCAACATAAATCCAAGACTCAAAATGGACTGCAGTATTCAAGATTTAGAATGAATTGTCAAACAAATTGGCAATTATTTTTTCCCTTTCCACCTAATTGTTAAACCTGGTTGCAACTAAACAGTAACACAAAGCTTTGTATCCTGTACAGTGAATATAACTCTGCTGATGAGTCATTCCAATGAAATACCAATGTGTTCGTCATGCTTATCAAGGAGACCGTGTTCAGAGCCGAGGAATGTTAAACACTGAACAGTCTGCAGATCCATCTGACTGCTCAAGGTCGTGAGTGTTTCAAAGAGACGAACGCTGCGGACTCTGCCACTGAAGGGATGCATTTTTAAACGCATGGTCTCAACGGCCTCTTTAGCTCATATCACATGTACATTGACATTTAGCAGGCCTCTAAGTCTGTCTAGTCTGAATCACATTATGACTCAGAAAGCATCAAATGTTATTTTTTGGTTCAGAATATTTGCATTTGACATAACCATCCGTTTCTCCCGTACCCTAAACGTTGCTTGTTGCACTTCACGGCTCCGCTTGCGGCAAGGCAAGGTTGTTTAATCTTGCTCATGTTCTCACTGTGAAAATCAAGGTGACTGTACAGCTGAAGCTCAGGAAGAGGAATGTGGACATAACATAAAATCAGAATGGACCCGGTTTACTTTCTAAATGCACATTTATAGTATTATTGTGCATGATGCATCAGTGAATCAGATTCTAAACAAAAAGAAATGTTAGTCTTTCATCAAAACTGAATACTTTGGTATACTGAAAATTTTTCCTTCATTGCTGATGTCACCAAAACCTTATTTTCAACCTCACCAACCATCTGTTATATAAAACAATTTCACAGTCCAATTATTGTCAATGGATAAAATAGTCTTGCCTTGCTTTTATAATATTCCTTTTATTTTTGTTTGTATTATTTGTTTTAATATAAAACGGCTCTTATAGTAATATTTCTCTCAGGTTATGGACATGGTGAAATGTTTCTGTCATATGTTCAGAAAGTCTTGTGGATTTGTTTTTGTTTTCTTCAGTAATTCAGTGCAGTACATCTGTTTTTTCTTAAATTCCACAACTTTTGCTAACACACAAGCGAATTGTTGCTTTCAGCCTATGAAAGGAACCCAGGAGCGCTGCTCGACTCTTTCTTCCTGCAGGGAAGAAATTATCTTCCAATTCTCTGTCATCAGCTTCACTCGTCTCAGTCTTGGTCAACCGCTGAATTAATGGAAGCGGGTGTCTCGGATGACATTTTCAGGTTGATTTTAGCCATGGCAAAAACAAAGTTGTTTGTGATGTCTTTTGTAAACAGGAAAACTCTGTTATTAGTGGATCCTTGACGTGTCTCTCTGTCTCTCTCATGTTGTTTGTTGGCCTGGAAATGGTCTTCTGTTCCCTGTTATAGCTCGGGGGAGATCTGGGAGGAGGTGTTGGGGGCAGTCCTGCAGTAAGTGAGCTCTTTCTCTCCGCTCGTATCCGTCTGTCCGCACTCAGCATGTTGTGTGCTATTTATATGATTCTTAATAGCCTGTGTAGAGTAGGCATCTAGCTGTGTGTTCTGCTTTGTTTCTATGTTTTGCATGCACAAAAACCCTCCTGCTTTGAGGTGATATGTTCTTGATATGATGAACTTCTCTGAAGACTTCTGTTTAACATAACCTGCTTTGTCATTTGTCTTTAAAGTGTTGGTGTTTTTTTTGTTGTTGTACCTAAATGCCTAGTTTTTCCTTACACTGCTCTTATTTAGACTGCTTGTCAAAAGTTTGGAATAATTAGTATTTAGCATTTTTTTTTTAAGTAGTCGCTTATGCTCATTGAGGCTGCATTTATTTGATTTATTAATAAAATATTCATATTATGAAATATTTTTAGATTAAAAAATATTTTAAAATGTAAAAATTATTCCTTTGATGACAGAGCTGAAATTTTAGCAGCCATTACTCCAGTCTTCAATGTCACATGATCCTTCAGAATGAAACATTTTTCATTATTATCAATGTTGAAAACCCATTTTTGCTGCTTAATATTTTTGTGGAGCCCCCTCCTACAGCAAAAACATATTTAGGTTTCCACAAATAATTACAGCTGGAAAAAAAAGTTTTTCAAACTGATTGAAAAGCATCGTTAATAATCGAATTAATAATCGAGCACCAGTGATAATTGATAATAAGTGAGCACCAAATCTGCAGATTAGAATGATTTCTGAAGAATCACATGACACTGGCTGCTGGCATTTCAGCTTTGACATCATAGGAATCAATTGCATTTTAAAATAAATTAAAATAAAAAACATTTCCTTTTGGCTAAAATATTACTTTATTTCACAATATCATATCAAATAAATTCAGACTTGGTGAGCGCAGGGGACTTGTTTTAAAAACACTGCAAAATCCAAACTTTTGACCAGTCGTTTGATTTATCCATAAAATCAAAATTGGTGCTGTAAACGATTAATCGCATACAAAATAAAAGTTTTTGTTTGCATAATATATGTGTGTGTTGAGTTCTGTGTATATTTATTATGTATACACATAAATACACACCCATACAGTATGTATTTTGAAAATATTTGCATGTATTTAGATGTATGTATTTATATTCATATAATTTATATTACAAATAAATATATTTATTCTATCAACATAACCTTTTTTCTGAAATATATACATGCATGTGTGTGTATTTACATATACATAATAAATATACACAGCACACATATGTATATATTATGTAAACAAACTTTTATTTTGGATGCGATTAATCGCGATGCAATTCATTTTCTTCATATCCTGCACAACTGGTACGGTCTACATGAAGACAGCCTGTTGCTGTTGTTTGAAAGATTACACAAATGCTTGCTAGAGTAGTTTCAACCCTTTTGACACTCAGAAGTCTTATGAACTCTGTTTGTGTCACGCAGGTGGGCCAAAACTTCATCCCGTCATCGGTACCCAACACCTTTGCGCCGTCTCCTACACCTGCTGCTCTCAGCAGCGGCCTCAATGACCTGTTTGAGTTGTCCTCAGGAATGTCCATTACTACAGGAGGATATGTGGGTCTTAAAACTGTGAGTATTACTCCGCGTTAAACTGTAAACCACAACCTCTCACCCTTTTCTGATCAATAATATCACTTCTCAAATAGCCAGCCTATCAAAACAGCCAGGACCTGTCCAAATCCAATTCTTGCTAGCCTAAACCTGTTTCAGTTCAGTCACTTATTTCAGTTGGGGCACTGGTAGCTCTCTGCTGTATGTAGACCGTAAACAGCAGGGCAACTCTCATCTCAGAATTTACTAGGGCATATCTCACTAGCAGCCATTTCATTCATAATGAAGAGCCTTTCAAGAAGGGAAGTTCGGTTTGTTCTCATTCTCCAGCATGAGCATTAACTTCATGTGCTACATAAATACAGGCGTGCAGAAGGCTCCTGGGGAACAATGTCTCGGGCAGCATCATTAATAAGAGCTCCATTAGAGTCTGAGTAGGTCAGTTGAGTAGGACAGAGCACAATTAGTTCTTATTAGGATACTTTATAAACTACCTTGTGGAGTTCTTCAAATTCCCCTGGTGCTCTGGGTGCCTAATTCTACTTATGTATGTTTTAATTAGTCTCTCTTAATCTGATTTTGTTTCTTTTTGGATGCCAGCTCAGTTCTTGTAAGGCTGTAGGCAACAGTGTGTAGGTGAGTGAGTGTAGGTGAATGTCAGACGCCTGTATTTAACTGCCCTTCAATTTAGAATGACCGTAGTTATCCTCTTAGAGAAGATCATAGCCTTACTTAATTAATTAGACAAGCTGTAAATTAGAGAATGTACTGTGAATGCTCATTTCTTTGACTTATGAAGGAATGGCTGCCAGCAGTCAAAGCAAAAGGACTGGAGATATCTGGAACCTTCTCTCGGCGTCAAGGTCAAATGTACATGGACATGTCCTTCACCAATAAAGCCCTGCAGCACATGACTGACTTTGCCATCCAGTTCAACAAGAACAGGTCTGTGCGTGTTTCTGTTTACAGTCATTGGGATAATAGTTGATGATGATCATTGTTGCATTTTTTCCTGTAACCATTGTCTAAAATGAAGCTTTTTTTTTTGAGTAATTGTTGATTTATATTAGCCTAAATAATCCAAGTATCTTTGGCTATATAACTGAATTTAACATTTTATTAAATTATAATATATAATTGTATGTAGATTTTGTTGTTAATAGATTTTTTAATTAATATTGTGAAATAAATATTTTAATGACATATTTAAAATACACTGCATGCATACATATGTATATATTTATATGCGTGTGTGTGTATTTTGTATGTATTTGTGTATTCAATATTTTTAGAAATTTGTTTTCATTTATTTATTTTAGCCATTATAACAACAATAAAAAAGAGCCAGTAACCAATATTTGCTCTTGTTGCCAAGTGCTAATTTGCCTTTCTTTGTAACTTATACATGATGTAGAGCAACAAGAGGCTATGCACATATGATTTATGTTTTTATTGTTGTTGTTGTGTCTTTAGTTTTGGAGTGATCCCCACCACACCTCTCCCTGTTCACACTCCACTGATGCCCAGCCAGAGCATCGACATCTCCCTCCCTCTCAACACCATCGGCCCTGTGATGAAAATGGACCCACTCAACAACCTACAGGTATAATGCATTATTGCCTTCTGCCGACACACCCACACCCACATGCGCCCATTGGGTCCTCCTAAAATCCCTTCTATGCATTAATAATCCCACAGGAAATAACACATTACAAATATGCGGTTAATGTTTAGATTATATCTCTGTGTAATAGTGATGCGCGAATGGCGGTTATATCCGCGGGCGCTGCGGATGATCCGCGGGTCGGGTAATAAAAAAATGCATTCTGATTATTTGCGGGTGGATAAGATAAATCCTTAATGATGCAAATATTAACTACATTTTCCAAATAGGCTACAGAAATCGAATAAAGTGTAAATTAACATATTAAAGTTATTCAACAAAACATTAGGCTATTTAGTCAAGAGCAGTGAGGGATTTTCTGTCTTTTGTTGTTTAATTAACATTAATGACAGACGGCACAGTTTTATTATAGGCTGCGGTCACAAGACCTATTTCACGAATCCAATACTGATACACATGCGCTTTTTCTTTTGTAACGGTTTACATTAACTTAAGACAAAACTGACAGTGCTTACGAGGATACTCGCCAGGATGACCATTTTGACCACCTAAGCTTTGCTTGTTTGATTTGGTACTCGCAGAGCGCGCCTGTGGTGTGACTGTGAGCGCACAGAAAAGGAGAGCACGAGTACCGAATGGCTTAAAAAGACGTGAAAATAATACATTTTTGTGACGATGCAACAATGACCGATTAGGAAATGGACAAATCTGTCAACTAGGGCTGCAACTAACGATTATTTTGATAATCGATTAGTTGGCCGGTTATTCTTTCGATCAATCAATTAATCGGATTAAAAAACATTTTTTTTTTTTTTATTGACAAAAAACACACTACTCCACATTCTGTCCAACGTCTTTCAAACAAACATGCCAACTGAATGATACACATACAGTACTTAACAATTTATTAAACCACCTATCATAATAAAGAGAAAACACAAATATTTTAGGAATCTGTCGAAAAAAAATTGTTATTGTCATTTATTGGGCAAATAACAAACTGAAACAATCAAATAGTATTCATTCCCACTATAACAAAAATGGCCTCCTATGCCTTGCAACAGCTTGCATTCTTGCTGGCATTATGTACTTTTTAACTGTAATTAGGTATCTGAAAATAACATGAAGTGCTCTGCCTTTCTTTCATAGATAACAGCAATAATTATATTATAGCATTAGAAATAGCCTACTATTGTTACTAAAGAGCTTACGCATTTTGGAGGACTAACCAATACAGAAAGCTAAACAAAATAATTTTGGTAATCACCAATGCTGTTAGTTTAGAGCAGCAGTGGCACAAACCACACATAATTTGTTAAAAACCTTACATAAATGTGTTTTAATATATTAGTTAAGCACTGTAATAGTGAATATAGTTTAAATCTCTATTAAAAATTACTCTCATAAAATACTCGCACGGCATGTTGACTTTTAAACCTTAGTTTAACTTTCAACAACAGATATTTCAGCACAATGGACATTTTTGCACTGAATAGTCTTTTAATTGTCTTCCTCTGTGTAACGTCTGTCTGAACGCGCGCATCATTCGGTATTTTAAACTTAACACAGGCTGTCAGGACGGACCTTTATGCAAAAATGGAAATGCTCGCGTGAATCTGTGACATTTATAGATAAGGATATGACCGTAAACTGAAAGTTTTTGCGCTGAGGATGCACACGCATCTGTCACAGCGCCTGACAGGGCAAGCCTTTACACTAATGCATTAACTTAAAGCTCAAAATAAAGAATTCTCATGTTTGGGCAGCTTGGATCACATACTTCTCCCGCAGCATCTCATTCTGTTTCCTCCACTATTTTTAGATGCATTTTGTCCATAGAAATGCGTTATTCAGTGCTGTAATTTGAGCAACCGGCTGAAGTTGGACGTCACTGTGGGCAGACCCGACTAATCGATAATGAGAATCGTTGTCGATGATTTTCATTATCGATAATAATCGATTTTATCGATTAGTTGTTGCAGCCCTAGTGTCAACTGCACCGAAACGTGAGCTAAAGTCTTGTATCACAGCGTGCAGCTTTAGATGCGCCGATGTGAAGAGAAGGTCAAAGAGAGAGGACTCGGTGCTGAACCACTCACGCTGTTTTCAGTGACTGATTTGATCTGATGATTTGTGTGAATTATTTACTCATCTAACCTATTTACGCTATATTGAATAAATATTTGGCAGTAATTTCCCTCATTTTAAATGTAAAAGCTGCGGGAATGAGTAATGCGATATATGCGCAATAATCTACCGCACTGAAATTCAGGACATAATTAAACATAATTCTATTATACAGAGGATTGTGAAATAGATTTTCATGACTTTTCCAAAACTTTCTGGGTTTATTTATTTTTCCAAATCGATCCAGGCTTGGAAATTGCTGTTTTAAAATTCCATGACTTTTCCGGGTTTTTTATGTCCGTACGAACCCTGAATGTGACGGTCGGGTGCGGTTATCTAAATTAGACAAAAATATAGGTGCGGGCGGTGGCGGGTGGATAATTTATTTGAAGCTGCGGATTCGGGTGAGGTTTTAGCTCATCCGCGCATCACTACTGTGTAACCAAACCTCAGACTGCACAGCACGCACGATCGAGTCAGTCGTCCCCACGTGCTTCATTAGTTACTGAGATCATTTGTGTGAACAGCAGGTGCAATACATTCAATTTCATGCCTTTAAAACACTCTAGATAATGAGTACTTGCCCACGGCATCTAGTCTACTAATGCAGATAATCAATCAGATACAAATGTCATTATGAATCATCATCTTTTCATATGATTTATATCGACATGTTTCTGCCTCATTAGTTTTACACCAGTGTGTCGGTTTATCTTCAGATGGACGTCCAACAGTGTTTGCGCCGACTGTTCCTTCCTTTAGAATTCATTTACATCACGATGACCCAGCATATTTCCTCCTCCACCTCTATTTTCTGCCTGTGACATCCTGCTGGGTTGCTCTCTTTGCTTCATGTGTCCCTGTTTAAGGATCACCTTCTGTGACTTTTCTCCTCTTCACTGTTGTTATTGTCTAGCATCTGGGTATTCAGTATTAAGCTGAGCTGCCTGCAGAGTGTTAATGACTTGTGTTAATGAGTTCAGCTTTCTCATGAGCTCAAGAGTCATCACTGTAAACAGCAACTGAATGCCCTTTGAGTGGCCGGGAGATGCTATGACCCGACCATGTCCAAGTTAATGAAACAGGTGTATTTAATATCGTCCTGTCTTCTCAAACCCGTACCAGGCTCTTTCTTCTGTGGAACACAAAAAGATGCATTTTGATGAGTGTACCAGCCGCCCTTTTCCAGAAATGTTTTATTTGGCATAAAAAAAAAATTCAACCCCTCTATTTTGTACATGCATGTTATAGATTATTCTGATGTAAAAAAAAAAAAACCTTGTATTATTTAAGGAGGACGTATTAACCAAAGATGAAAATTTGCTGAAAATGAACTCAAAACTTCAGGCCATCCAAGATGTAGATGACTTTGTTTATTCATCTGAACAGATTAGGATAAATTTAGCGTTCAGTGAATGGGTGCCGTCAGAATGAGAGTCCAAACAACTGATAAAAGCATCACAATAATTCACGAGTAATCCACACGACTCCAGTCAATCTATTAGCGTCTTGAGAAGTGAAAAGCTGCAAGAAATAAATCCATCATTAAGGTGTTTTAATTTCTGGCATGAATTATGACTTCATAATTTATAATAATAATAATAAAAAAGCCCATTCTCTTCTCTCATCAAAATCCAGCGCCATATTTGTTAAGAACTGTGTTGTTATGGATTATGGTCTCATTTTTGAAGAAACTGTTTGAAGTTAAATCCGTTTAAAGATGGATTTGTTTCCTACACAAACGCAGATTTTCACTTCACAAGATGTTAATAGATGGACTGGATTCAATTACTTGTGTGTTATTATGTTTTATGATGATTCTAGACACTGCAAGTGAGCAAGATTAAATTAAATTCAAGATTATTTGTATAGCGCTTTTTACGATACAACCGTTGCTAAGCAGCTTTACAGGAAATTAAGTTTCTACAATATATTTATATATTGTAGAAACTTAATATATTTAACTTATGGCAAAATTTGGTTAATTCAGTATAATCGCTGATGGTTGGCTTCCTCCGAGGGGTTGTCATCATCTCTTCTCAGGTGTTTGGTCATCTCAGATCATTTAAGGGTTGGATCCAGACTGAAGCTTGTGTAATTCCTAGTTACCACGGGATGTTAATCCCATGACAGAAACAGAGAAACAAAAAGAGACATAATTAGCGTAGCTGTTGTTCCATGATGTATTTATTCAACCCAAGCTAAAGCATAATAATGTGCGTTTGATCAGATATAACATATTTTTTCCAAATATGTTTTAATGAAGAAACAAACTCATCTACATCTTGGGCAGCACGGGGGTGAGCAAATTTTTATTTTGGGTGAACTCATTTTAAAACCAATCCACATTTTTTCCCTTAATTAGTCAGAAAATACAAAAAAGTCTGCCAATTGTGCTTCTATGGCCAACCAAGAATAAAAATGATCTTCCTTTCCAACAAAAAAACACACTGGGTGTCTAAAAATAGAGGTCAGTTATGCCATAATTTATTCATTGGATTACTATGGCTCGATTTGCAGTCTAATAATATTTACATGGTGTAAAATATGATAGAACTCATCAGTGGGGTGCAACCATTGATTTCTGCCACCCCTCTCGTCTGTTCTTGTGCCTTTTATTCTTTTTTTTCCCTTTTCTGTCCCTTTCTATGCAATTGAAAGTTAATTTTCCATTTGGAGAATAAGGATCAAAATGCAGTCGGGGAGCAGAGGCGTTTTAGACCCTTGTACAGTGAAGTGTATTTGAAGTCTGACCACTCAACCTTTCTCACTCCAGGTGGCTGTGAAAAACAGTATTGATGTCTTCTACTTCAGCACGCTGATCCCTCTCAGTGTCTTCTTCGTGGAGGACGGCAAAATGGGTACAAGCACTCTGCGCACACATGCTCGATCTAAAAACAGCACACTGTTTCACATTGAGCTTTTGATTGAGTTTAGGATTAATAAAAGAGTGGATTGATTGGATGGAACTAGGATTGAATTCACTTAAGGCACTGATTGGCCAATAATACGTGATAATCTTTAAACTTTTCTTCCAACAGAGCGTCAGGTGTTCTTGGCCACATGGAAGGACATTCCTAATGAGAATGAGCTGCAGTACCAGATCAAAGAATGCCACTTAAACGCAGGTGAGATCATCTAGCCCTCCACATGCATGACTCGTGGGTTTGTGTAGAGGGCTTTTGTGATGTATGGATCAGTGGTCATTGAATCAAAGGCGGATAGAATAGAGGAAAGCTTACAAATAGCAGGGTAACTGGAAATTACCTTTTATCTGTTTGCCAGAGCTCTGTAGTTTGGGCTCTGGCCGTATCCAAACTGGCACCTGATACAGATAGCTGCAAGCTGCTACAGTGTGTCTGCTTGAAAAACAACCCCATTTTTTTCATGGCTGGGATACTAAAAGCCAGTTTACAACCCGAATTTATGGAAATGTTGGGACGTTTTAAAAATGTTTAATAAAATGAAAACCAAAAGACTTTCAAATCACATGAGCCAATATTTTATTGACAATAGAACATAGAGAACATAACAAAGTTTAAATGGAGACATTTTACACGTTTATCCACGAAATTAGCTCATTTCAAATTTGATGCCTGCTACAGGTCTCAAAAAAGTTGGCACGGGGTCAACAAAGGGATGAAAAAGCAAGACATTTGGAAAAGATTCAGCTGGGAGAACATCTAGCAACTAATTAAGTTACATACTTATAAAAAATGTATAGCCTGAATGCACTGTAAGTCGCTTTGGATAAAAGCATCTGCTAAATGCGTAAATGTAAAGTTAATTGACATCAGGTCTGTAGCACGATTGGCTATAAAAGGGATTGTCTCTTGACTCCAAAGGAAGAAAAAAGAGTTCCCACTGTTATTATTCATACTTGATTATTTCGTCTGGTGGCAATGTTAAAATGTTGTGGAACGTGGCGGGTTGTGCACAGACTCTGACAGAGCTGGTTTATTTCAAGGCTTATCAGCTCGCTATTTGTATTCGTCAACAGCCAATTTGAGCATACAGACAAATGTGGGGGGTGGAGGAGCACCGAACACAGGGACCAGCACAGAGAGCCTGTTTCACTCTCTGGAATTACTGATCAGACACCCAGAGGTGCCTTAATCACCAGACATCAGACAATCTCACTTTCCCTGCTTTCATCTGCGCTGTTTTTAGCAAGCACACACTTAATAAAGTGTGACGTGACATGTGGCCAAGTATGGTATACATACTCTGAATTAGTGCTCTGCATTTAACCCATCCAAGTGCGCACACACACAGCAGTGAACACATGTAGTTCATGCAAGAACAGCAGTAGTTTCACAAATCCAGGCTTTGATTTCCTCCCCCCGTTTCCTTTGATGCCTTGTTATGGGAGGAGAAACCATGCAGTTCGGTTATTAGCATGTAGAGAATAATCGACTGCTATTGTGAGATGCCGATTGGCTCTTGCTTGCCATGACGTGAATAACAATGTGAATGTAATGGAGTGCACAAATGAGGGCAGGCTGTAACAGAATGCCTTTTCCCCACACCGTGTCCATTGCTGTTATTTGTAAATGACTGAATGTTTTCTCGTAGAATTGATTTAATGGGAAGGTGTTTGGCGTTTTGTTGTTGTTGAGACTGGCTGATTTGTTCTTTATCAGAATGCAGCTGTAGTTCTCGAGTCCAGGAGGATATGATGCGCTCATGTCCGTGGATCAGCAGATTCCTAATTATGAATAATTTCAGCACTTAATTCAGCAGAAAATAAACATCACTAATTAGTTTTCAGCGTTAATGTTTTACAACCGTTTACAAACCTCATTGATATGCTGTCTGCAGAATTTCTGCCTGTACATGAACGTTACAAAGATTACAAATAATGTATTTTTGTCATTTGATTACAAATACAGTAAAAACAGTAATATTGTGAAATATTACAGTTTAAAATAAATGTTTTTTTATGTTTAAAATCTAATTTATTCCTGTGATGGCAAAGCTGAGTTTTCAGCAGCCATTACTTTGGTGTCACATGATCCTTCAGAAATCATTCTAATATGCTGACTTGGTGCTCAAGAAACATTTATTATATTTATCAGTGTTGAAAACCATTGTGATACAATTATATTTTAATATTTTGTGCCAGTTATGTATTCAAATTGTTTGCAAAAACTGAGATGATCGTTCTTGCTGCAAGATGTGACCGCAATAACATCTGTTACACGACTGCATTTATTACACTCATATTTAGTGGTGCTTACTGAGACAAGTACCACCATAACTGTTTTTCATATTTTGGTTAAGGGTTTATTGAAATCCCTAACCCAGAGTAATAAACATTAGCCTGTAACTCACTACAGATGTGAATGATACCTCACATCATGCGGCTTTGTTGAGTATAGAGATGTGCTATTACTTTTCTAAGCGTTTAGATATGCAGTTGTCACCTGGCAGGTGATAAAATGGCTGAAAATATCCCATAATTGACCAAAATATCAAAGAGTTGCTGGTGGGCTCTTTAGCAGCCACCTAGCAACCGCATAGCAATGTGCTAAAAGTCATTTCGTACACTTAAGCAACCGCATAGCAATGCCTTGGCAGCCACCCACAAACCCTAGCATTGTAGCGGCATGTTTTGCATTTTCTTTAGAAAAGCTGTATTAATATTGCACTGTGTCGCTCCTCATCCGCCTCTCTCTCCTGTCATGAGCAGCTCTGTGTGTGTGTGCTGTGTATTGTGGATTGACAGCAGTAGTGTGAACTGGAGTGAGTCACAGCACGCTCCACATGTTGCTAATACCAGCTGTCGTCACCGGATTCTGTGGCTTATATAACACACACTGACTGTAGCCGTCCTCGGACCTCCCTCTCTCTGTGTATAAATGTTTTCCATCTTCTCTGTCCGTTACCCTTATGGCGCTTTATTTCCCCAATCCATCTCTCTCCCTCTTCAAACACTTCATTGTGTTTTATTGTGCCCCTTTACTTTGCTCTTGTGTCCATGTCTATCTCTGTTGCCAAGGGTTTCATCATTCTCTCTCTCTCTCTCGTTCCATGCCGCCCAGTGCTCCCAAAATGCAATGATAAGGCTCAGGAGTCATTTATTCCAGAACACTCAGGAATTTCATAGTATTATGTGTAAAGTAGTTTTAGGACCGTCAGTTACATGCAGTAGGTTACCTTATAATGGGAAAATAGTTTTTTGTAAACATGTTATTTATTTGTTTTTGTTTAATATTGTTATTTTATTAGAAAATTAGTTAAGATGTGCAGACTTTCTCTTACAGGGAAATGGACCAATAAACTATAATCTTTTTAATTTATTTCCTTATTAATCACTAGTAACTTATGACTTATCAAGACAAATTTTTGAACAATAAAATATCCTATGGAATGAGAATGTCACCCAAATTTGTATATTTATGCCGTGTGTGTGTAGTGAGTCCGATTTTACTTTAAATTGGTCAAATGTATTTTTATTTTAAAGTATTCAGAATTAATTCAAATATTTTTATGATTGTAGGCGAAACTTTTTTTTCCACACAAATGACAAAAGAAAGATGAATGGCCTTTTTCGAGGACGATACAATTCTGTGTGTTGCTTCTCAAATACCACTAGTCTCTGTCAAGGAAGTAGAGAGTAGTGAATTTCGGTTAATTGTGTGCCTTCAGTTGTGCTAATGCTCATACTTTGCATACTGTGCTAATGCTCTTTGACGACCATAAGCTGATTGTGAAGAAACTGGCAAAAATGTATCCATTCCGAGTGTATTCAATGCATTCATCCATATTACGAACAGGTTATTGCCATGTAGTATAGTCCATTCCTGTTACTTAGGAAATACTTGTAACCAGTGCTCATTAGACCATTTAATGTTGTTTTTTTTAAACAAAAAACATAGCTTTTCTGCTGATAACTGTACTCTAGTGAGAGACTTGTGTGATTATCTTGTTGGGTAACCATACGTCTGTGGTATTGGCAGATACGGTGTCGGGCAAACTGCAGAACAGCAACATCTACACCATCGCCAAGAGGAACGTAGAAGGCCAGGACATGCTGTATCAGTCGCTCAAACTTACCAACGGGATCTGGATCCTCGCCGAACTCCGCATACAACCTGGCAATCCCAATTACACGGTAATCGCTCACAGCACAACGATTGACCAATTGTGTATTCAAACAAAGTCTGCCTCGAGGAGCGCAGGCCAATTTGACGCAAAAGAGCAAAATAAATCTTGTCCCTTGACAGACAAAATGATTTTGACATAGTCCAGAACATATTCAAGGACATGCTTCATCCCTAAGTTTGACAGGATACTATATTAACATAAAACCTGGCTTATTTGTCTTTTCTCTTTTTTGGCGTACACCAATCCACTCCAAGGATTCAGCACATTATATAATTCAGTGCTCTGAAGATCAGGCTTTTAAAACATGATAAATGTTTGACCGTGAAAGTCGTGCTTTCTGCTTGACTTGCTTGCCTAATGCATTAAATGAACAGGAAGGTCAAGAGCTGTGTGAAGCATTCAGAAAAGGCTTGCCACACGACAGGTGGAGTATTGATCCCCATTTTTAGCTCATGGCACGGCACCCCAGGGCCCTTTGATTCTGTCGTATCAAATAATTATTCATTTGTGCTGAATTCAGTGCTGAATTATCTTCACAAACAGCGACATGCATACATGCCGTTACATATGCAGCATCTCAATAAGTGGCAGCACTCTCTGTGGTTTTGTATTGAGTTGAATGAACTATATTTAGTCTACTTTTTGTTTATTTTAGACTGTGGCAGCCTCTGAGAAAACACAGTCTATAAGTGAATCAGCTGTTTATTCACTTACTGCTTTGACGGATTCAGAGAGTCATTTGTTTAACGGATTCAAAGACCTTTGTGTGATTCTTTAAAAGAAGCAGCTAATAAGAGTCATTCACTTGTGTGCGAACAATAAGAACAACACTTTAAATATCATTTAATATTCTCTGTATTATTCTGTGGTTTCCCAGTCTTTCATTGTATATTCATCTATCGGTGACCACAGACTCATAGCTTGGGTATGGTGTTATTTTATTTTTCCGTGACGCTAAAAAAGATGAAGTTGCAGATGCAGAGTGCTACAACTGCTTACAGATGATGATGATATTAATAAAAAGATAACACCTAACAGTAGGGTATTATTTGGCAATATTAGTTAATGCATTAACTAGCATGAAATAAAAAAGAGCAGTATATTTTTCAGACCATTATTAAATTAAATACTTTATTGTTCATTGTTAAATAATGTGAAACCGTATTGTAAAGTGTTACCAATATCATTAATAATAATAATGTAGTTTTTCATGTATTATCTTAAATTGTAGTTTTTTTTTTTATTTTAAACATCATTTATTTCCCTTGTTGTATTTTCAGACTTTCTTGTGTTAAACACAAAAAATATATTAAATAGAATGTCCAAGCTGCACTTTTCTTAAGAATATGAATGACAATGACTGCTGTCTCTGCTCCTCATCCACTTTCATTGTCTGGGAAGAAAGCAGCTTGGACATTCTGCTAAATATATCCTTTTGTGTTTCACACAAGAAAGAAAAACTCATACAGGTTTTACACTAAATTATGTTGAAATTATTTTTATTTTCAAATGAATCTCTTTAAGGTCCCTTTAAGTGTGGGTACATATATAAATATTTCATATTATATAATTCATATCAGCCTTTGAGCAGCAGCGACTCTCATTATGAACAGTGCTTCACAAACCTCTCATCTGGCATCAAATCTGGTTGCATTTTTGAAATTGAGATGCCGAGTATGGAAAGGAGTGCTCATCATCCGTTCGAGGTCTGTACTTACATGTTTTATAATTCATGCGGGGCCAAACAGCAGCGCTCTGCTCGTCGCTCTGCCTGGTGAATGGAAATCTCTTTTGCTCAGTGAGGCACAGAACACAGGTTGAGCATCTGCAGTGATCCTTTCCTTGGCAACAGCATGACACTGGAGATTGATAAGCTCCAGCTGCACATTTGACAGTGGATTGTTATAATCATATGAGTGAGGGTGAGACACATTACAGCATCATATTCAACAGTTTTTAATGCTTGTTCATCTAACACAAAGCACTTGGGTAAAACAGGCGTTATGACAAGCTAGACAGAAAATCCCTCTTCAGATCTTCACAACTCGCTGCTAAGCATGCAGTGATGTGTGTGTGTGTGTGTGTGTGTGTGTAAGAGAGAGAGTGTGTACACGGCAGATGGTCAGCGTCTGAAACCTGAAAAATGCTGCCTGTGCAGGTAGTGAAGGGACGGAAATCATAAAGAATTTAAAGGTTCTGGATTTGATTCTATGAATTCTTCTAGTACTGTTAAGGTATAAATATTTTGTTTAATATATACATAAAAATAATGTATAAATGCAGTAATTGACCTAATATATTAAACAAGATATAAAACCTAAATAATGTTATAACGTGCCATTAATTAAGCTAATATTATAGTAATAATATTATTAATACAAATTAATATTAATATACTAAATACTACTGATAAAATGCATACTGTGTATGGGTCAAAGACGAGACGTCTCATTTTGGTGTCTGCATCAAATTAAGTTTACAAAATAGATTTTATATAGAAAACGTATTAAATGCAAGTAAAGTGGCTATTAAAGTTTCAAATAACTTTGGTGAAAAAGTGAAAATATAGGTTCCATTCTCATTCAGCGTAACACATATTTATGTAAAAATTTAAATTTTATTCTGATACTTTCTACTATTCTGATATTCTAAAAAATTCTGATATTTTATTCTTATAATTGTATTCATTTACTTTTAAAAATATATATATTTATATTAGAATCGTACTAAATGTTATATTTTAAATGATTAAAAACTCCTTGCTGATAAATGGGTTTTGAAAGCTAGTAGCAAAGTTTGGTAAAGATTTAAATAGCACGGTGGGCTGCACTGTGATGCTTAAAGAGATTTTTCATGTCCTCTAATGTTCTTGTTGTAAATATGCCTGACAAGATTTTCTCTTGTATAAACTGTTACACTGAAGGACATTTGAACTTTTTTTTTCCTGCAAGTCAGTGTAAAAATGTATAGTAGTCATTCGTTTTGTAGCATGGAAAACGAAAAGTAAATTTAAAGCCATATGACACTTTTATTATTATGATGCTTGAAACCCCCTTTTCGTCTTTTGTCCATAGAAGCAGTATGGATTTGATTCAATCATTAGTCACTTTGTTTTTGATTCACAGTCTCACAAGAGTCATTCATTTGAGATGAATTGTTTTTGATTCACTAAAAAAAACCAACTCCGAGTTTGCTCTGTTTCGTGCTATAGACTCCGTAGCAGTGTTGTGATGTATAATTAGTGCAGGAACACAGACGTCAGGACACATCCAGATTCACTGTTTAGTGTTGTTTTTGTGAAGGCAGCATGGGTGTATTGCTTACTGCCTCTGATTTCCCACAATCCTGTGTGTGGTTGGCAGTTGGTGGAACTAATGAGAATGGCATCTGATGGAAGAGTTGAAATAATTCATGAATGTCATTTTTTCAACTTGTGATTCCATTTCCAGTGAGAAATAATAATTGTAGTCCTTAGGACAAAAACATACAAAAACCAGTCTCGACTGACTGACCAGCTTGGCATCTGCTTTCAGTTTCAGCAGCCATGGACTCTTTCTTTCTGTTGGGAAGTTGATGCCAAATTAAGAGTCTGCTAAATGGATGAATCTGTTGATTAGCATTAGACCCTTCTTGATTATTCAGAAGGCATCTGTTCAGCCACCAATGCTGAGCTTGATTGCGTGTGGCCCCCTGAGGCCGGGTCGGCTCAGTGCGATCAGAAACCCTACCTGATCCCAGACAATTGATTTTTAATGAGACTTCTCCTCTCAGTATTCTGGCAGCAGCTGGCTCTGATCTGAACAGATGATAACTGGACTCCATCGAGTCAGCGCGGTTTAACCTAACAGCCGGTGATGGAGTGCTGTTGTCTGCCAAGAGCCGAGGCCTCTGGAAACACATTCCTCAAGTAGAGGTAACAATACAAGCTCTGCTGTATGAGGGATTATGTTCCTGGTGGTCTGAGAATTACTCCGTGCAATCAATTGGATTGAAGTCACTAAAGTCACTTATTTATCTTCTGTCAGTCTAAATATAGTGACATTTAAAGGAAAGCGTTCATTGACTAGGTTCTGGTTTATTTTTTGTGCCCTTAAATTTGATTCTCAGGGTGAATATAGTTGCAATTGCAGTGTTCACTGTGCCATTTTTTAAAGGTCCACTGTAGTGCTTTGAAACAGGCAGCATTATTCTATGCGTTTACATCATTTTAACTGAAACAGGAAGATAGGACGGGACATATCAAGCCCTGCCCACTTTTTAAATTGGCTAATAGCATTTGTTTATATCACAGCTTGGGCTAGCGGCGTTGAGCTCGGTAAAGCTGTCTTTGACAGAGTATGACAGCCACAATCTCATCCATGCTATAAAATATAGCATTCTGTAGAATTCAAAGGGGTTCGATATGTTTTGTGGTCTGCTTTGACCTCATTACCATGGTAAAAAAGTAGCCTAACTATATGGTTTCTATGGTGTTTGCATTGAAGTACAGTAGCCTAAAGACATTCAGTCAATTAGTGAAGTTAAGTGACATACAGCCAAGTATAATGACCCATACTCGTAATTCATGCTCTGCATTTACCCATCCAAGTGCACACACAGCAGTGAACACACACACCGTGAACACACACTCGGAGCAGTGGGCAGCCATTTATGCTGCGGCGCCCGGGGAGCAGTTGGGGGTTTGTTGTCTTGCTCAAGGGCACCTCAGTCGTGGTATTGAAGGTGGAGAGAGAGCTGTACATTGACTCCTCCCACCTACAATCCCTGCCGGGCCAAGACTCGAACTCGCAGCCTTTCGATTACTAGTCTAACTTCCCCATTACAATTACAAATCCACATCAGCTGATATGTAGCCCTCAAGAGTGGTGGGTCATCATGACCCAAGAAGCTGCTCAGGTCTGTTCTGATTGCAATAAATCCAGAGAATGAACATTTGTGGCTATAATTAACTGTTTCTGCAGACCAGTCAAGTTCTTCCACACTGACTGAATCATAATTTCTCTTTGATCCTTGCCTTATACACAGAGACACTGTCATGTTAGAATAGAAAAGGGTCCTGTCCAAACTGTTACTATAAAATCAGAAGCACACAATTCCCTAGAATATCATTATATGCTTAAACATTAAGATTTGTACTCATGGAATTATCATCATCTGAAATAATTATCAGCTTTGACACAAACTTGTGTAGTTCAAGTTGCTGTCATTAAAGTAAAAGGGCCAAATTCTGTAATTCAAACTTCTCAGGTCAACTGTCTACTCAAATTATGCACATTTTACTCAAATTGTGTGTGTGTGCGTGTCTGTGTGTGTATGTATGTATGTGTATGTATATATATGTGTGTGTGTGTATATATATACAGGTGCTGGTCATATAATTAGAATATCATCAAAAAGTTGATTTATTTCACTAATTCCATTCAAAAAGTGAAACTTGTATAATGTATACATTCATTCCACACAGACTGATATATTTCAAGTGTTTATTTCTTTTAATTTTGATGATTATAAGTGATAACTAATGAAAACCCCAAATTCAGTATCTCAGAACATTAGAATATTACTTAAGACCAATACAAAGAAAGGATTTTTAGAAATCTTGGCCAACTGAAAAGTATGAACATGAAAAGTATGAGCATGTACAGCACTCAATACTTAGTTGGGGCTCCTTTTGCCTGAATTACTGCAGCAATGCGGCGTGGCATGGAGTCGATCAGTCTGTGGCACTGCTCAGGTGTTATGAGAGCCCAGGTTGCTCTGATAGTGGCCTTCAGCTCTTCTGCATTGTTGGGTCTGGCATATCACATCTTCCTCTTCACAATACCCCATAGATTTTCTATGGGGTTAAGGTCAGGCGAGTTTGCTGGCCAATTAAGAACAGGGATACCATGGTCCTTAAACCAGGTACTGGTAGCTTTGGCACTGTGTGCAGGTGCCAAGTCCTGTTGGAAAATGAAATCTGCATCTCCATAAAGTTGGTCAGCAGCAGGAAGCATGAAGTGCTCTAAAACTTCCTGGTATACGGCTGTGTTGACCTTGGACCTCAGAAAACACAGTGGACCAACACCAGCAGATGACATGGCACCCCAAACCATCACTGACTGTGGAAACTTTACACTGGACCTCAAGCAACGTGGATTCTGTGCCTCTCCTCTCTTCCTCCAGACTCTGGGACCCTGATTTCCAAAGGAAATGCAAAATTTACTTTCATCAGAGAACATAACTTTGGACACTCAGCAGCAGTCCAGTCCTTTTTGTCTTTAGCCAGGCGAGACGCTTCTGACGCTGTCTGTTGTTCAAGAGTGGCTTGACACAAGGAATGCGACAGCTGAAACCCATGTCTTGCATACGTCTGTGCGTAGTGGTTCTTGAAGCACTGACTCCAGCTGCAGTCCACTCTTTGTGAATCTCCCCCACATTTTTGAATGGGTTTTGTTTCACAATCCTCTCCAGGGTGCGGTTATCCCTATTGCTTGTACACTTTTTTCTACCACATCTTTTCTTTCCCTTCGCCTCTCTATTAATGTGCTTGGACACAGAGCTCTGTGAACAGCCAGCCTCTTTTGCAATGACCTTTTGTGTCTTGCCCTCCTTGTGCAAGGTGTCAATGGTCGTCTTTTGGACAACTGTCAAGTCAGCAGTCTTCCCCATGATTGTGTAGCCTACAGAACTAGACTGAGAGACCATTTAAAGGCCTTTGCAGGTGTTTTGAGTTAATTAGCTGATTAGAGTGTGGCACCAGGTGTCTTCAATATTGAACCTTTTCACAATATTCTAATTTTCTGAGATACTGATTTTGGGTTTTTCATTAGTTGTCACTTATAATCATCACAATTAAAAGAAATAAACACTTGAAATATATCAGTCTGTGAGGAATGAATGTATATATTATACAAGTTTCACTTTTTGAATGGAATTAGTGAAATAAATCAACTTTTTGATGATATTCTAATTATATGACCAGCACCTGTATCACACACACACACACACACACATATATATATATATATATATACACACATTTTTGACTCTGTGAAGAACGTCTTTTGGTCTTAAAGGGAGCTTTGATTGTAACACTTCAGTTTTATGTCGATGGCGCTTTACTTGTCTGTCTTCACTCAAGGCTTCTTGAAATGGTGAAAAACAGCTATAACTCCAGTACAAGGAAAACCTCTTACAGCAGTCATTCATAGCACATATTACTGTATTATTGTATATATGTAGCCCTCAAGAGTGGTGCGTCATCATGATCCAAGAAGCTGCTCAAGTCTCTTCTGATTGCAATAAATCCAGAGAATGAACATTTGTGGCTATAATTAACTGTTTCTGCCTTTGTCCTATTCATTTTTAATTTTATTTGTAATATTAATAATTGTCAATGTTTGATTGAGGACATTTTTTATCTTTTTCATAAAATGAAACTTTATTTGTATGACTGTACCAAAACAAGCACTTTGTTGCACATGTTTATTAGAGCACTCCGCATTTAATTTTAATGTACTCATTGTTTTTTTTCTTCCTTTTTTAGCTCTCTCTGAAATGCAGGGCTCCAGAAGTGACTCAGTATGTGTACCAGATGTACGATGCCATTCTGAAGAATTGAACATCTCTATCATCCTTTTCTCCCTCTACGTATTTGTCCGCAGGATCCAGCTTTCCATGTTTTCTGCCGTTTTAAATCCATCTATCGGTACCAGTTTACTCCATGTGCCCACTATGTATAAATCATGCTCTGTTCTAGCCAAATGTCTTGATGTTGTTGATTAAAGTGTTGAAGGGAATTTTGGAACACAGCACCAGTGTGATTATGTATTTTGTATTGTTTAAATGCTTGGTCAGTACTTCACCTTCACATGCCCTGTATTGGTCATATGCAAAGAAGGAAAACGTGTACGAGTTGAATCTATAAATAGCATTAAAGGAATGTAACGAAGCAGATGTCTGGCATACAGAAATGTGATGCGGATGTACTTTTAAAAGTTATCCTGTTTTAATGGTTACCACTTAACAACCACTGTAGTTACCTTAAATAGTTACCATTTTTGCATTTACATCATGCATTTTGGCATTTATTGCTTTTGTTTCATTCTCTGATATGCTGCAATGCTGCTTCATGCAGTTGCACAATGTGCCATCTATCTGATATTAGCCTTGCATGCTTTGACCAACACAAAAATCCCACATTCCTTTTAACGTTTTGTGTACCTTGTTCATCTTCACCACTGTATGAACAGGTCGACATTCCATCAATGTATTATATTGTTTGAACTGTATCAACTCAATGTGATAGAAAACATGTTTCAGTCTTTTCTATCTTATATAAGTGGGCCATCTGATATTCATTCCCAGACTGAATCCATCCATTAATGATATATTGTGCTTGTGAAAGTGAGTAGGTTTTGTGAGGTAGTTTTTGGTCTCCTTTGAGTGTTAGAAATATCTGTTCAACATTAGTATTCAACCTTGCTCAGCTTTGGTTCAAACTAATACACTAACATATAGAGATGCAATTAAAAAAATCATCAACATAGACTCAGCGATACAAGGATGGATCACTTTTGGACTGTTGAGTAGAGTTTGTTTTATTCCCTGAATCTGTACTAGTCTTCATGGTGGTGCTGGTGACTAAATGTGAACTTTATTTGTTGCCATAGTTGCTAATGTGCCTGTGAACCTGCATGTAAGCAGCGTCCTAAAAACATCTGCCTGTAGTACACTTGTGTAAGAAGGTGAAATAATAAGAGAGTAACCCTTATATGTGCAAATATGAGTTTTAATGATTTCTATGTTGCCAATGTGATCACAGTGCATCTCAATACTGAAATGTGATGTCTGACTTAAAGAAATTGAACAAAACGATGATGATCAGATTTATTTTATGGATGGTAATTCATAATAAAGTCAGCAGTGTGTATTCACCCTCGTTATCTTTGTCCTTATGCAATTCACCTGTATTTCTCGGATCATCTTTTTACTCAAATGATGTAATATTATTTATAACAATCACAGTATGATCTATAATTATATAAGAATTACAACAGTATTATAATAATATGGATATATTACATCTATCTCCCCAAACGTAGCTGCATGCGTCTGAGTTGATGACGTCGTGTTTAGTGAGCTCAGCTCTGCTGGAGGTGACGCAGGCATGTCGTAAACACTCAGGACTGCATCAGCGCCCACACTGCATACTGAACAGCTCTTACAGCACATGCACAGAGATTTAGGGGGCAGTCAAGGTTCATTCTTGAGATGCGCTCCAACAATTTGTAAAGGTTTGTCTACGTATGTATGCGTCACACTGGCATCTTTGGACGTTGAACATCAAGTCTCTGGCTGTTTTCTTTCAGCTACTCAGAAAGGGGAAGTGTGTAAACATGTCTCAAGACTCTTCAGTTCTGTTTCATTGTGCTAACAAGTTCTCAATCAGGGGCCCGGTGCCCACTCAAGGGCCTCCGCAAACGTCCAAGGATGCCACAAAATGGCTTAAAATGATTTCAAATAAAACAAAAAAGAAAGCTTAAGACACATTCTGAATATAAACTGTTATCATTCTTATTTTCATTTATTGTCCCTCAACAACTGTCATTTTTTTCGAGAAATGGCTTCATGAAATGGCTCATGAAAAACCTGTAATTTTAAAACTGCGATTAAAATCAAAACAAAATAAATATTAATGAAAATGTAATGGAAACTTCTATAATATATAAGAATTGGCTTTTTGTAAGTAAAAACAAGTGGTGCCTTTGAATATTGTCTTGGACCCAGATCATAAAGGAGCAAACCAAAACGACAAATAATAACTCCATCATGGTCAGTGGTAACGTGATTGAATCAAGATATTTGGGCATGTCTAATTTAAGTGGAGTTTTCTCAGTTTGCTTTAGTTCATCCTATATTAAATATTTCATAACGTTGAACATGTTGCCATCAAGTAGAACCACTGTCCATGCAACTTCAGCCAAAGTGTTATAACTTGAACTGTTCTTCACACATACCCTGTTGGATGTTATTGATCTTTATACTGCTGTTAATATACCTAGCCCTCCCATTAGAGGTGTTGCTTTATTAAATCAACTTGTCCTCAGCCCAAGCACATGCTCCACACTTCACCAAAATGGTAATCTGCCCAAAACACCAACATAACAAGAAATTGTTTTAAAATACCAACATAACAGAAAATTAGATATTCACAGCTCAGTACTGTTAAAAGAGAGCAGGGTTATGGATAATTATTAATCTCATTTATTCAATTAATGACTTCCATTATCTGATGTCATTTCCCCTTTTAGAACAATTATATCCAAATACCCCAAAACAAATTACATTTGTTTTTTAAATATAAATGGGATTAATAATTAGCCGTATAACGCCTGCTCTCTTTTAACAGTGCTGAGCTGAAGTCCTGTCGCACCTGGAGACGTACAGCCACTGACTGTATGAGTGACGTGAAGCGAACAGGTAACAATCACGTGGTTACTTAGCAACAGCAGGAAAGATCAGGTTGCTAAGAGACAAACGCGGTACAAACAGACTGTTGATAGAGTGTAAGTTATTCATTCTCAGATAGTAAAGACAATAGGGGTACTCACGATACAGTCTTTTGAAGACTGTGATTGGTTTTGTCATGAAGGAAAAGAAGCGCATAAGCCGTCATGAAGCCGCTGAGATATGATCGTTTATCGAAACAGGTATCGGTCTGTCTTATTAACTGAAGATAAGTGTTATGTTGTGAAGCTGAAGGTTATAATGAGAAACGGGTATCGTCGATTTTGAGATAATAAGTGTATGTCCACGTGCAGCACGGCAGTGATGAGTTTTCTTCATTCGCGTGCTGGTGTTTATCGCGCGTCTGCAGCTTGTTTACGCAAGGATCGATGGCAAGCCGTTTAAACATTTTTATTCTTTAGTAGTAGTTTAAGACCGGTGTCCTGACATTTTATCTACCGTCAGATTTTCCTACATCGGCTTACTGCGCATGCGCGCATCAATATTTCATAATTGTTCACGCTGAACAACAATATTTAATGTATCTCATTCCTGTAAGGGTAGGTATAGGTTGGGGTTGGTGTAGACGTTAATAAAACACAATCTAATGGTAGAAAAAATATTAATTGTTGGTTTCCGGTACTAGATGTATCCCTTCTATCACAACCACGAATATAACACGTAATTACTGTATGTGCATTACTGTAAGGGTAGGTTTGGGGTTGTGGTAGATGTACACATTAATAAAACATATTTTAACAGGTAGCATTTTTCGTTTGTTGAATTGTACTACCCACTGTTTTAATGGGAGTAGGAAAATCTGACAGGGTAGCACAAATCGACAGAACACCGGCAAGATATGACACCTTCATTTCTGACTTGATAGAGGTCACTAAATGTCATCTTAATACATGTATGCTCTTATTAATTAGACTTTTTATCTGAACATCAACAATTCCATCCGAAAGGTTTTGAGATTAAATTATCTATTTTTTTGTCATTGAATAAAATAATTCTGTGGATTTATAAACTCGGCAAAAAAGAAACATCATCTGCTTTTCAGCTTCTTTTTTCTCCTGCAAATTTCTTAACATAAAACGAGATGCAATAATGAGTCCCTGAACGACTCAATATCAAAGGCTGCAGGCCTAAATATCTTGTATGACCATATTAAAGGGATAGTTCACCCAAAATGGAACATTTCCCCATGATTTAGGCTACTTGCCATCAAGCCATCCTAGGTGTAAATGACTTTCTTCTATCAGACGAATACATTTGGAGATAAATAAATACATTTGGTTAATAAAGGCCTCCTGAAGCGAATTGATTCAGTTTTGTAAGAAAAATATCCATATTTAAAACTTCATAAAAACGTAATCTCTATTCTGCTAACTGTCATACACAAGTTGGATATTAACCTTTTTTATGCTACATTTAATGGTGGAATTGGATGGAATTAGATTTGTGCAGTAAATAAGGATGCCAACTGTCCCGTATCACTTTTACATTTAGTAATTTAGCAATTCAATGATAGCAATCAAAATCAACAAAAAATCAATGATACGCTAGTGCTAACAAGTCTCAGTTAGTTTAACTTATACAAGTAGCAAGATTTTATTTCATTTTATTATAAAATAAATACAAATAAAACAGATAGAATAGAAAAATAATAGAGCAAGCTAGTGTTAGAGGGATTTTTTTGCTTTTGTTAATTGTATAAAAAATAAAAAGACAATACATAGATAGAATACAAAAAGAATAGAGAAGCTATAGTGTTAGTTTTTTTAAGAAAACAAGCAGTTGAATGAATAGCGTGCAAGTCTAAAAGGGGCAAGTTTTTTAGGAATAGAATTAGAATAGAGAGTGCTAGAGTTAGAGGGTCAAATAAAGATGGAAGAGATGTGTTTTTAGCCGTTTCTTGAAGATGGGTAAGGATTCAGCTGCTCGGATTGAGTTAGGCAGGTCATTCCACCAGATGGGAACAGTTAATGAAAAAGTCTGTGAAAGTGATTTTGTGCCTCTTTGGGATGGTACAGTAATGCGTCGTTCACTTGCAGAACGCAAGCTTCTAGAGGGCATATAAGTCTGAAGTAATGAATTTAGGTAAAGGGGTGCAGAGGTGGTTCTGTAGGCAAACATCAATGCTTTGAATTTAATGCGAGCAGCTATTGGTAGCCAGTGAAAATTGATGAACAGATGTGTGACATGCATTCTTTTTAGCTCATTAAAAATGAGTATTAGCCTTTAACCTATTCATTTTCATTATTCACAATTTAGGCCAGTTAAATAGAATTTATCAGTCTGAATTTATAGTCTACTATATTCTGCTTCAATTAAAGTCCTGTAGAATTACAGAATCACATAACAGAGAAGCGTCTTTAAAATCTTAAGGCTTAATGTTGCTGACAATTATGGCAAGCAGCAGCAGGAGACAAAATTACCTTTGATGCAGATTGACTTCAACCATCAGACGATGAGTGATGGAGTGCTTTCTTGTGTCAGTGATGTAACTAATGATTATTTTTCAATGGATTAATCTATAGACCCCCCTTTATTCCAATTCAAGAGCAATAAGTAATAACTGTAGCTTCTTCCATGAAACAAAAATTTTCTCATGCTTAATTTACAAATAAAAAATAACCAACGTAAAAGATTTGACAGACATCTGTTTTAAGGAATAAATGTCAACGAGGCTTGCCATAGACAAAGCAGAGCTCTCAGCTTTTTTCAGATTCAATTAACCTGTGACGCTGACCCGCCTCGGCGCGAGGGCTCGGCGCGGTCCAGCGCTCTGCTTTTACGCGCAAGCGTTGAGTTATCTGTCTGTTAACACGGGCGAACATCCGCGCGCCGTGCTGTGCGCGAGGTCCACATGACGTGAAAGAGCAGTATATTCCTCCAGCACAGTTTGAGGGTTACTTCTGCACCTGAATGCGAGCAGAGAGAGAGAACTCGACGAGAAAGATCGCGCAGGTGTTCAGCAGCCCGAACCTTGCGAAGAATGCAACTTCTCACCTGCGCACAAGGTAAGTCACCGGAGCCGTTGCTGCTGCGCTCGCGACAGTCGCCTGCTTCAAATCTCAGTTATCAGGTTATCATGGGGTGGAGTATTTAGACAGGTATTTAGCACTTATATATGTGAGTAAATGAACAATTACATGACAAGTACGTCTTTATTCTATAGGATGTAGAGAATAACTACATAAGCATACGATTTTTTTTACATAAGATAATAATACATAAGCATTGTGGCCATTATTATTGGTCTAATCCCGCTGTAGATTGACACTGAGAAGATTAATAGTATCATTCATCCTGCCCCCTGCTATAATAATAGCTCACACACATGGAGGTGCTGCTGACTGTGTCGTTTGCTTATGTGTGGCGATTTCTATTAATATCTTTGCTCCATTTAAATCATCCCCAGCCCATTTTGCTTTCTTTAAGTGCTTTAAACAACAACTATATTTTCATGGGATACCTATTATCAATCAACACATTTGTATTGTGACAAAAAAGTGGGACACTGTCAAATTGTGAATAAAAAAGGAATGCAATAATTTACAAATCTCATAAACTTATATTTTATTCACAATGAAGATAACATTCAAATGTTGAAAAGACATTTTGAAATGTATGCCAAATATTGGCTCATATTATGAGAGTACACATTAATGGGACATAGCAATTTAAATGTACATATAAGGAACAGCTGGAGGACCAATTTGCAACTTATTAGGTCAATTGGCAACATGATTGGGTTAAAAAGAGCCTCTCAGAGTAGTGTCTCTCAGAAGTCAAGATGGGAAGAGTTTTTTTATTTGTTAGTAATATTATTTAAGTGTTGATTTTGCATTTTCTTTGCATCTCATTTTTCTATTTTAATATTTTGCTTTCTGAACTGTCCAGAACAGTTTTCTCTGGGCCAACTCAAAGTGGAAAACGCTGTGGTGCAAAATTTGAAGTTCTTTTTGAAAACTAATGTCATCCGGACTAAAGAGGACAAGGACACCCAAGTTGTTATAGCGCTATAAGCCTGCACTGATGGTATGGGGTTGCAAGTGCGTTGATGGGCACTTACACATTGGAAGGCACCATCAATCTGAAAGGTATATAGTAGAACAACATACTCCAGACGTCGTCTCTTTCAGGGAAGATGCATTTTCCAACTGACAATGCCAGACCACATACTGCATCAATCATCATGGCTGCGTAGAAGAGGATCCGGGTACTGTGGCCATGCAGTGATCTTTCACCCATTTGGCGCACTAAAGAGGAAGATGCGACAAAAAGACCTTTGGATGTGTCAGACAACATTCCTATTTGTGTGGTGCTGAACTAAACTGCATCCACGTCGAATGATAAAGCGTCAATAGTAACACTATTTTCTTCTGTTTATAGCTGAATTGAACTTGTTGATAAACTTAACACAGTTTTTATTGAACTGAACTGGGCTGCGTTTCCCAAAAGCATCGTAAGCCTAAATTGATCGTAGAACCATTGTCACCAATGGAGCTACGATCAGCTTACGATGCTTTTGGGAAACGCAGCCCTGAACCAACACTGAGCTGAATAATGACACTGTTGTCGTTGTAGAGCTGCTTTACAGGAGAACTTGGATTTGTCTCATATTTGATGTTTTTTGTGTCACTGATTCAGTTTTTTTTCTGTTATTAATGTAAAGCTGCTTTGAAACAATCTCTATTGTACACAGCAGTGTGAAGGTTTTCATTTGAGTTGCTCTTGATTGGCATTGTCATCTCTCTCACTGTTTCACTTTTCTCTTTCTTAGTGGCCGCTTGCCTGTGAATGGGACTGTGCTGTGGCCAACACTGCTTTCTGTACTTCAGTCAGGACTATGTGCTGCCCATGTGCCGCTCTGAATGCACTGGCCAGCTGTTTGCGAGAGCAGGGAGGGTGGGGCGGCCCACCGGGGGCGAGGCGGAAGCAGGGCAATACCCCCTCCGTTCCGGATCGCGGTGCTGGGAGCTCAGGGGGTGGGCAAGACGGCCATTGTGCAGTGCTTTCTTCACAATGACTACAGTGAGGTGGCGGTGTCCAGTAAGACACGGCGGATGCATCTTTCTGCCGCAGTGCTTAATGGTCATGTGCATGACCTTCAGATCACAGATTATCCAGCCATCAGCAGCTTTCCTGTCAGCTCTCTACAGGTACAGTAACCAACATACCACAACCCTGGACAGAGTCTAATAATAGGCCTCTGATCTGACCCTCTGTCAGGACAAGGTTTATAACAGTTGAGGTATCCTAACAAACCCACCCATAGGGAAGGAAAAATCACTAATGAGATCTCCGCAGTTGAAGTCTGAGAGAAAATGACCCTGTGTGTCTCTAGAGTTGCAGAAATCTGTAAAAAGGGATATTGTAGTTGTTACAGTAGGGATCTATTTCTACCTGTTCTGGCATAAAAATGACTAATTTGACAGTTGTTTTTATGGCCATGAACTTGTCTTTTTCACCTGCATGTCATATGTGGGGCTTTGTACATTTTAGGGAAAACATCTAAGAGGACATTTTTTGTGTGAAAAGATTATCTACAGATCTAAATATCAACTGTAAATAATCTACATATGTGTCAACAGATGATAGATATGATAGTTATTTGTTTGTTTTTTATTTAAAACATAACTCTGTTATGCCTCCTGAACTATAAAATGTAATAAATTCTCAAGGCATAAAAACTAGAGGCAGATGCTGCTTCATCTGATTTCAGATGAATGTCTTGCTGAGTATATCCCAAACCTGTGGCTACAATATTTCATTTTTAATTCCTTTGGAATCTCAGTTTCAATAATTTCATTTAAATTTGATGTTCGATAGAGCCGTAAGATCGCCTTAATGTTTATAACCTTGGTAACTGTTGCTGACATATTTATTCAACAAGCTTTGTAATGTGAGTGTGTGAAAGTCACGTGTTCATATTCATTTACAGTATTGATTCCGATAACAATAGAGGCAATACAATTCACCGTACAAATAGTATGTTGTAGAAACAGTTTTGTTCACACTTTGTATGAAGTGTAATTGCTATCAAATGAGGAATTCTTAATTGTTTAGCTGATACTGTGATGCATTCTTGGACACTTACATTATGTAAACTGTGAAAACATTTATAGGCATAAAACATGCAATGCAATGAAATGCTTCATTTAATCATATATCCATGCAAAACGGTCGTTTTATAAAAATCTTCTAAGTCCTATGAGATATTCAGACGTAGCAACAGTGTCAGAGGGTGGAAGAGCTTTGTGAAGGGCCGATTAAACAGAATGTTTTCAGTGTTTTGATATGGGCTCTGTAAGTTTATGTTCTCTGAGTGTTTTAGTATTGTAGAATGGTTTATAATGAACCAGAAGCTTCAGAGCACATGGCTCTGTGTAACACTTGTGATTTCAGACAGCTCGAAAGGATAAAAGAGCCACTTTTTGTCTCAGTTCACGTTTCTTTCTCTGTGGTGTCATAATGATTCAATGCTTTAATTAGTGACAATGGGAAGAGACGATTCTTTCATAACTTTACAGCTATAATTGTATTCCTAACTGGAGTTTCCTCTCAGTGAACTAGAAGTTAGCTCGGGTTAACTAAGAGATTAACTATTTTTCTTGCTTCAATTGCAAAAGCTAGCATTTCTCCTCAAACCATGTCCATTAAAACCACAGTAACAGATTTGATCTGAAAAAGCACCTTTTACTGAAACATATCATTTGTTTGTAAATTGCTGAATGTGCCTTCATTGTGCCCTCTATCTGTCTTCACATGGCCGATATGCACAAATAGATGAGGAGAATAAGAATAGGGTGCTCATCCTCTATCCTGTTTTACACTTCTATCTCCTTGAGTTTGAACTCAAGCAAATCAGTTGTAAACTAGCTCATATTAATCAGTTTAGGTTCAAAGGTTCTGAATGAATCATCTAAACATGAGTAATTTGAAACTCATAATGTTATGAATGCTTAGTGGTATTATTTGAACACTTGTATTAACCATGTAAAGCCTATTCATTTTTTTATTAAATTGAATGGTTTATTGACACTTTAGACACCATATTATATATATATATATATATATAATATGTTTTTGGGTATCATATCTGATAAGTCAGGCTTTTATATCTCATATAGTATGATATTGGAGAATATGGTTGAGGAGGGAAAAAAACTCTGAATTTTATTCAGAGAACCAAACTGAAATACACAATTTGGTGCAGTTGCTGATATTTATATGAAATTATGATAGCTTGCAATGTAAAACAATGAGAAGTTTAGTACATTTAGTAAACAGAGCATTATAGTAAACTACTTAAATAAAATGTATATAAATATCAGTTGTCACTCCCAATAATATATTGTAATAAGATGATATTTAAATGCTTAATTTTATGATCAAAGCTTTGTAGTTTTTTATTAAAACATATCATGAAATAAAACACAATGATTGAGAGATAAACAAATGTTTCTTAAAAGCCTGGGCCCGTATTCATGAAAAATCTTAGTGCTAAGAGTTGCTCCTAGTTACACAATTTTAAGAAAATTCTTAGAAATGTGGGTGTTTCCTCTTAAAATTAGAGAAAAGATCCTATTAAAGAAAAAAGTAATTCTGAAAGCATCTTAACCCAAAGGACCAAAATTGTTAGGAGTACGAATGAGGACTTTTAAGGGGCTTAAGAGTTTCTTTAGCAGTGGAGAAAATGGACGGGAGAAGAAATGTGTTGCACACAATGCATGACAGTGAGTTAATAAGACGCTACACATTAGATCGTGCAGGGATCAATGTTTGTGACCGATCTTATTAGAGACTCACTAACATCTCTGACACCGCGCTGAAATGCCATAGCGCCAGAAATAGACGTAATCACTACATTAACATATTTGGCAACAGGAAACATGCAAATATGCAACAGTGATGATTTGGGTCTGTTACAGCACTTACTATGTCGCTGTTCATTTCCTATCAAATATGTTTAGTATGACATCATGGTAAATAAAAAATAAAGATACATATATATATGTGTGTGTGTGTGTGTGTGTGTGTGTGTGTGTGTGAGAGAGAGAGAGAGAGAGAGAGAGAGAGAGAGAGAGAGAGAGTATGGTAAAACAGGAAAAAATACGCATGTAATTTCAAAGTGAAGGCTTATAATAAACCCTACTCTTAAAAGCGCTCTTTTACTTCCTTCTTGGAGGACAACCAACCAATCACAGTCTTCAAAAGACTGTGTCAAAGCTAGCAACGGGGTCAGCCCCGCCTCCTCACTAATATAAAAGTTTTTCTTTTCCTCACAGAGTTGCTCTCCAATTGGTCCCGAATCACTTTTAAGCTAAGACTCCTAGTTAGAACATTTTAAGCTAAATTAGTAGCTCTCTCAAACAATTCTTAGAATCTTTAGGAATACGGGCCCAGATGTATCATATTTGACGCTTCAATTTTAACGTTTTCTAAAACAAAAATGTATACGGATGAATTAAATGAATATGAAATAAACTATCAATCAGACAACAGAATGTAGTACATTGTGTATAACAGCTTTTTTTCAGCAAAGCTTTGATCATGTTGATAGAGGACATTTGTATGAAATATGATACACTGGTTAAGGTTAAGTGAGTTGGATTTCACATGATCAGGATGTTGTGTTGCTCTGTCTATGCAGGAATGGTCAGATGTTTGCTGTCGAGGCATTCGGAGCGCTCATGTCTATGTTCTGGTTTATGACATCTGCTGTTTCGACAGTTTTGAGTATGTCAAGACCATGCGGCAGCAGATCTTAGAGACCAGGTACGTGATGGGAATATTAGCCTCATTTTATTCCTTCACACCTTTACATCTTTGCACCCTTCTCTCTTCCTACTGCGCTTCATCTGCTTACACCTCTGTTTTTGTCTATTCCCTGCTTTTTTTCTGTGCTGATTTATCTCCCTCATGTTTCTCAACACTTCTCTTCTTTTTCTTCAATGTTTGATGCATTTGATGCAAATGCGAGACCCTTCTGTAATCATGGGCTGCCGGCACGCTGGGTCATTTCTTCATCATTTGGATCCAAATCAACAGAAATGCCTTCCCTTCTCCTCTGCTGATTGCAAAGGGCATGTAATGTCATCATCAAAAGCCGGTTCAAAAGCCTCAGAGACTTTTTGCTTTGTACCAGAGTAGGTTTCCCAGACAGCAAGGAGTGTTGGCCCGCATGGATTTCACACGGGCCAGATGCGGGCCGGATCTGGGCCAACACTATGTTGCTGTCTGGGTTGATGATGATGGTGCCGAACTGTGACTGCTTTCGCTGTGTACTAATGCGTGTTTGATATCTCTTTGATATCATTCACTCTTTGACTTGATATCCATATGTCAACACTTTTGGGGAGGTACAGCTTTAATTCATTATCACATTGTTGTGTGAAAAAACGTGCTCTGATTAAATAAGTTGGTGTTTTATAGTCAATATCATATATATCTGAGCATCCCTTGCACTTGACATGTGAGACTCATTTGTTACACAATGCCTTGTACCATCCAAGACCAAATAGTGTGTTTGTACAAGTAAAATGAACTAATACTATTCAAGAATCCATATTAATAGGCAGTATTTGTATTTAGTTCAAATATATAAAACATCCTTAAAACAATCTAAATGTTTAATAATATATATTTATATTGTCACAAAAATGTAAACTATTATTGCAACAGCTCTATTTATAAAATAAGATATTATAACTTTATCCGCATACATACAGCACACTCAAATAAAGTGATATAGCAATTCGTAACTGCCTGATATTTTTTAATTTATCACAAAATGCACCCAGCTCTTTATATAAGGTTGGATTTATAAGTACATCCAACTTTATCAACATTCATCGTATAGATAAGATGATATGTACTATTCAGCATATCTCAACTGCTTGATCACCGCAATATAGTATAATATAATTTAACTTTGACTTGTTTTCAGAGAATTTATCTATGTACACAGTTAGCGTTTTGTGAGATTTATGCTTAAAGATGAGAAAAATCTTTTTTAAATAACAAGTAAAATAACAAAAAATATTTCTGAGGTGTTTAAATGTGAATTGCTAAAGAAAGAACAAATTGGTTTGCAGAAAGAGGATCGGATCCAAGATGTCTTATGTATCACAGTAATACACACAGTGACAGTCATGCTTCATCAAGTCACTGATTGGCTTAAATGGTCAGTGTGGGCGTCCGTGGTGAGTCTGTCACTCAGAGGCAGATTTATCCTAATCAATGGCGTCAGCTGTCATGCTTCGCTTGCGTCAAGGCCTGAGCTGTGAGGCAGGCGGTTCCGGTGACAAACATTCATGTTTTATTGATCCAGGCAGAACACAATTAAGTCACCTTGGCCCGACACTGCCTCACAGCCTCTACCGCATAATACGCAGAGGATGGGCTCGTTCGATTCACTGATCTGATCTGTTAATACCCAACAGAAGTGAGAGCGCGGGCTGTCAATCGTTCCTGTGATAAGACAGACCCTGTTAGTGTGAGGAATTATAAGGAAGACAGTTAATTAATCTTCGGTGAAACAATAGCCATTGTCCTCATTTCAGAGGAAGTTTTGTATTGAGCTCTGTTAACGTTTCTTAGGTTCCATGTACATTAGCTGTCCATAATGTACAATTACTTACAGTATTTTAAGGCATTATAGGCATGTTATAATGACCTTGAAGACTGTTTCAAAAGCTGGGCAGCAACATTTAGTTGTCTTCTTAAATTGTGTGTGTGTGTGTGTGTGTGTGTGTGTGTGTGTGTGTGTGTGTGTGTGTGTGTGTGTGTGTGTGTGTGTGTGTGTGTGTGTGTGTGTGTGTGTGTGTGTGTGTGTGTGTGTGGTGTGTGTGTGTGTGGGTGTGTGTTTATGTGGTTTATGTTGTATAATGACATGGGTATGACATAGGTATTACAAGGAGAAGTGATTTATGAGGACATTTTCAGTGACGTTATAAATCATACAGTTGAGTTTTTTGAGGTAAAATAGAAATGCACCATCTCTGTGAGGGCCTTTAGGTGTAAGGTGTAGGGCAATAGCACATACGGTTTGTACAGTATAAAAACCATTACGCTATGGAAAGTGTAAACCATCACATGTGTGTGTGTGTGTGTGTGTGTGTGTGTGTGTGTGTGTGTGTGTGTGTGTGTGTGTGTGTGTGTGTGTTTGAGTGTGTGTGTGTGTGTGTGTGTGTGTGTGTGTGTGTGTGTGTGTGTGTGTGTGTGTGTGTGTGTGTGTGTGTGTGTGTGTGTGTGTGTGTGTGTGTGTGTGTGTGTGTGTGTCTGTACACATTTGTCTGACATGGTTGTAATCATTCACATTTTCGCCCCATACTGCTACTAACTAGATACTTTCTTTTTTGTGTTTCTCCTAAAGATTTAATTGTGTGCATGTTCAACGATTGCAGTTTCTGAAATATTGCGACAAGGGAAAGCATGAACAGTATTGTGTTAACAAGCAGTTGAACAGGGGAGGCCAGTGAGTGTATAGAGAGAGAGAGAGAGAGAGAGAGAGAGAGAGAGAGAGAGAGAGAGAGAGAGAGAGAGAGAGAGAGAGAGAGAGAGAGAGAGAGAGAGAGAGAGAGAGAGAGAGAGAGAGAGAGAGAGAGAGAGAGAACGAAGAGAGAGAGAGAGAGAGAGAGAGAGAGAGAGAGAGAGAGAGAGAGAGAGAGAGAGAGAGAGAGAGAGAGAGAGAGAGAGAGAGAGAGAGAGATGGTAATAAACGAACAGCAGTTTCTCCGATTGGTGGATTTTTCTTTTCTTTTGGAGTGAATTTGGCAATTATTTATTTCCTTTTTTTATAAGGCTGAGAACAAGTTGATTTGTGGCTTTTACAGAAGCACATATCATCACTTAACAATCACGATACATATGTCTTGAAAGGTTTATAAGTTATTGCTATTATTTTCTCTATGAAGAAAATTAATGCTTTTATTTTCTGAATTATTGTGATTAATCTTTTGTGGCTGTAGAGCTTCACTGGAGGAGCATTATTTGGTGTGTGGAGTTTCTGCATTTATAGATAATCTTTAATTAGACGCCTATGGGATTCTGTTAAGGTTAGGACATAGACAGGCGGTTTTGGAACAGACCCTTTGAGTCTGTTTGTAAGTCCCCAATGGCAGTTAATGTTATAGTCCTTGCCTTTCAGTCAGATCATGTGAGTGAAGGATGAATTGATGTACACTGCACACAGAGCAATCCAGACTGACAGTCAAACCAGTAATGACTGAATGAATGAATCAAAGAATAGATTGAGTTAGTGAATGCATGAATAATGAATGTGGTAATAAATGAATTCTGTTGCAGAGGGACTCTGCTGTGTTTGAGGAGGATTTGAGTGTGTCAGAGATCGGAGAACAGAGCTGTCTGTCACAGATCATGACTGATGGACAATGCTGGTGGTTCCTGTCAGTTCAAGACCCAGAGTCTCTGCAGACTGACAGCATGAGGTCTAGAGAGGTTTGGGGCTAATTGTGTTTACGATCCAATCTTCTTATCAGTACACGAACACACATCAGACACGTTTTCTGAGGTCAGCTTTGAATGACTTTAGAATGAAATTCTGTTATAATCCACATCTTTGGGCAAACAGAACTGTAGCTGTCGGTTCACTGTTTTTTCCATAGAAGATATCTATTTTTAGCTTTCCTGCCCAGGTTATATCAGTCCGGTGCAGCTCTGTGGTAAGCCTCTGTGAAGTGAAACAATTGGAAATCTATTTGTCTTTTTTCAGAGCTGTTAGAGGCACAGGTCATCTCAAACAGAGATAAGCGAGGAGACATGAGCTGCTCTCTGTTGGAGACAGGACGAGGGGCAGATAGAGGAGCACGGCTCCCTGTACAAATGACGGCTTCACTTCCTGACAGATTGCCACTGAAGCAGTCTGCACACGCAATATGTGCGGGAGGCTGCTTATAGTCACCGATGAGTTAAAGATCATGTCTCAGACCAGGTTCACTGTAATTGGCATGCCATTTAATAAATTCAATTTGACTGGCTTTTTTATTTTCGTTTGTATTACAACACTGAACTGATGGTTTCGTAAGATTTAGTATATTTTTTTAAGCAATATCGAACAAGAAAGAGTGCTGATATTCAGGTTATATTACGTTTCAGACAAAATGTATCTGGTAAAATAACCCAATTAAGCCTACTGTATCATATTTGATGTGAAAATGTCTGATATGAAAGGCCTCTGAATTATCAACATAATCAAAACTTTTATATCAGGTAAAAGGCCTCAGTGTCATTCTAAAAATGTCCACCCTCAGGTTGTAGTACTCATGTCTTTTTGAAATCTGGTTTTCATAAAGTAAATGTAAGAATATATTTGATAGTGTTCAAGATGAACTTTTACTGGACTGAATCAACTTTGATTTACTTGATTGTCCAAACATGATTTTTTTAGAAAAAATACGACTGTCCAAACATAACCTTTTTTTAAAATTTAGAAATATTTATTTGTACATCTCTCAATCATTGCAAGCTATCAGAAAGAGTTTCATCTTACTTTTTGGCTATGTCAATATCAGAAACTGGACCAACTGTTTGGTGAAGAGGTTTTTCCCTCCTCACGTGTGAGCTCTATATTCTCCTTTATCAGACTAGGCGATATGACCCATAAAGCCTGATACATCAAATATGATATTCAATAAAACCCATACACAAACCTTTTTTTAAAGACTTTTGTTTTATATTTTGTCTAAAGTAAAAAAAGAACTGTGTTTTTTCAAAATATAATTTTTTTTACATATTATTTCATATGTCAGGCTTTACAGAGTAATTATTTTTCTCCACCAGTGAAGATATTTCCATAAGAATCTAAATACATATATACATAAATAAATACATAAAAACAAAATATATTCTTGAAAATATCAATATTTATAAAAAATATTTGAATGTTCTGTTTAAGGACTCACAGAGAATCAGAGTCAGGAAATGTCTTCCAGGGGATATGAAGTGTGTGAAGATTTTTGTGTGTGAAGTGTGCAACAGTAATATATACTAAATAACATAGCAAATTGTCTTTATTAATCTTTTTTTAAAACAAAGTATGTACAACCTTTATGCATCCAAATGATGCCTGTACATTTAAAACACAGTGGAGATGTGTTTGGAGACATTTTAATAAGACATACAGCAGCTCAGTAAAATCTAATGTAATAATTAAAAATTTCTGTTTTTAAAAACTTTGTTCACCCAAAAGATTCTGAAATTCTGTCATTATTTAAAACCCTCTAATGTCATTCCTGACCTGCATGACTGTCTTTCTTCTGTCCATTCTATGAAAGTTGATGTAGTTGTGTGTTGTTTGGACTCTAGTCTTAGTGAAAATATCTTCTTTTATGCTTCCAAAAAAAGTAACTACAGAAAGGCTTGGAATGACAAGAATATTTGTAAATGATGACTGGTCTGAAATTGAGCCCATAGGGCTGTGTGTGTGATGAAATAATTTCTGCATCTTCAGTCACCTGAAAATTAATGTAGACTTCGATGGAGAAGTCGTGCAATCTAAAGCCATCAAAGGGTTATTTGTATCATTTGCACCTTTCAAAGTCCATTAACAAAGCCTAATATTTCAGTGTTGGGATACAAGATCATCGCCTGCATCAGTGAAGTGACCACAGAGACAACAATTTGCCTAATTTCTATCTAAACTGTCACTGTCACACATTTTGCCTGTACTATGACTGAACAACAATTGAGGAAATGTTAATATTTCTTGTCTCCGAGTATTGATGTCTGTACCAGATGGGATTCCCGAACTACTACAAATATTGATATGAAAAATAATGCCAGTGATATTTAATTCATGATGTGTCTGCCACATTACTTCTGCCTGTATTCAGTATCATGGTAACCACAGCGTCTCACAGCAAGGAGTTTTCAGCAGAGCGCCTGGCTTCTTTAGCTGGCTAAAAACACTTTTGTGGACACATGGTCTAACTCACTTTCATGTTGTTCCAGACCTGTATTAATTTCTATATTCCATATAACATAAAAGAAGATATTTTATGAAATATTTCAGTGTTTTTTGTCCATAAAATATTCTATGGTCAGCGGTCAACAAAACTGTTTGGTTATCAACATTCTTCAAAATATCTTCTTTTATGTTCCGCAGGAGAAAGAAAGACATACAGGTTTGAAACAACATGAGTTAAGTCGAGTGAGTAAATTATGACTTTTTTCTCTTCTTTTTGGGTGAACTATAAAAAAAATGTTATTGTCATTTTGGTTCCATAAAGGACATCCATAACATCCATTTTTCTATAGTGTCTGTGTAATGTTATTAGATTTGAGCCATCTTTGTACTTATAATTGTTTTTGCTTTCTATATTTATAGCATGTGTGTATCTTTCCACAGAGTCATGGGCTCTGGAGAGACGCCCATTCTGATTGTCGGCAACAAGCGTGATCTGCAGCGAGGTCGCGTCATCCCTCGACACAGCGTATCTGACTTAGTCCGAAAGAGCTGGAAGTGTGGATATGTGGAGTGCTCTGCCAAGTTCAACTGGCACATTTTACTGTTGTTCGGCGAGGCTCTTCGCAGCGTGGGTTGTGCCCGCTGCAAGCACGTCCATGCCACCATCCGTTTCCAGCGGGCACTCAGGAGAGAACGTTGCGTCCTAATGTGAAGTCGCCGTTTCTCTTCTACAGAGCCCTTTCTAAAGCGGTTTATGGCTACAGACCATTATTGTGTGGGTAGCTGGAAGAGCTGTGATAACCCTCATGCCAAGAAACTTAACATTTGGGATTCAAACTATGGACAGACAGATGTGGTCTTATAACAGGAAGTCCCTGTTGCTTCATTACTCAAGCCTTCAAACTGATGTCTGCGCTTTTGGCCTGGAAGAACACAACCAACATCTCTGCCTCTTATCTTAGAAATCCAAACTGCCAAAAGGCTGGTGGAAGGCAACAAAAATCAGCTTTAATATTACATTAATACACTTGCTTACGTTCAGGCCAGGGGACTGTACCATGAAGCCGGATTTGCTGGCTAGCCAGATAAGTTTCAGTTTAGTTTGCAACAATCCTGGGTTTTAGGTACCATGAAAGTGGCTTGGCTTTTAGGTACGTTCATTGCCATAGTAACTTACACTCCACGGCTAACCTGCTCCGGGGCAGGCTTATGTTCTGAGTTAGAGATCTCAAACTTAAATTGGACCAATCAGATTTGAGCAAAGTGACATGTCTGACACAAAAAGTTGCTCCCCCAGTTTCTCTTCCTACAAATTAAAGGTCAATATGAAGTACCTTAAAAAAACTAAATACAACTAAATTGGCTGTCTTTAATGATAATTACAATTTACATATGATTTATATAATTATAATATGATTTATATTATATATTATATATTACTCCATTACACACAAGCAGTTTTTAGTTTAACAATTATTATAAAGCATTTATTTTAAATGAATATTAATATATACAGATCATATGTAATATAAATAAGTGGTAGAATCAATAGATAACACTTTAAAAATGGCTACATGTGACCTTACATGTTTGAGTCTCTATCACTATATATTATCAACTATAAAAACTAACTTCACAAGTTTCACTTGTGACTGCACTGATAGAGCAAGATAATTTCCTTTATTTGTCCTATTTCACGGACAAGTACTCCAGTGGAAATGCATATAAATTCCTCATATTATTTAATCTCTTAACCTTTAGCTAAGAAGTTAATCACACGTGCTCTGTGTTGTGATTGGCTGTCTGCCGCTGATGTCACACATTCATGTGCATGCGCTCCATTAACTCATGATCAAGCCTGAGTTGACAGAGAAAGTTGATGATCAGCTTCATGGTATACCAATCAAAGCCAGATTGGAGTGGTTTGGTTTTATAAACTCAAAACTTATCCTATAACTCTGAATTTGTTCATCTACAATCATGGTACCGGCCCCAGGACAGCACATGGATGCTTCTCTATGCTTATGAGCTTAAGGATCTTCCAGTTCCTGCAAGCAGAAGTGTTTCCCAGCTCAGGTGCCATATGCAGGCACTGACTCTGCAATATACCACACAGCACAAATTATACAAAGAATCTATGTTCTATGGATACGTCTGTGTTTTTAAAGGGATAGTTCATTCACTGACAAATGGCATAATTTACTCATTTGTGGAACACAAAAAGAGACATTTTAATAATGCTCTTTTCCATGAAGTTACATACAATGGGGAGCTTTCTAGCTTCAAAAGGAATGCAAAAAAAATTATCCATACGGCTCCAAAACTATACAGTAGTTTTATATAGGAATTTATGGGAATTCACTAAAAATCTTCCTCTTCAGTGAGCTGGAGGAGCTGTGATAACCCTCTTCTGCAACCAGGAGTTGAGCGGAGTTGAACTCGAACCAGGGGCCTCAATTATACAATGTTACATAGAAACTGCCCTACATTTGATCATACGATCATTTCTCAAATGTGCATATGTGTGATTCGGAGAATGAACATACGCACAAAAACATGCATACACTCTTCTCTTTCTCTTTTTCTCTTTCAGATGTTAAATTTATAAATCGCAAATGATCTTGAAATTATGCGCAGTTGAATGGTTGAACTTGTAAACGCAGTCTCAATTAATGTTAGTAACATATAATAAGCAGCAATCTACATCCAAATCCATTACTTGAGAATGATGAGCAGCAATCATTTCTTAAATATCTACTCGGATAAGTGCATACGTCCGCTTGGACGCTGATGTGGTAATAATCATTTTTCCACAGCAAAAAAAAACAAAAAACGTTTTTAATGATCTGAAAGTTGGTGTGGATTTTAGCGTACACACCCTCTAAAAAATGAACAGATCAACAAATTCATTGAAAAGATCTAATAAAGGTTCATTCATAATTTGGACATTTACTTGAGCTTGGACCTTGGGTAGATGTAAAGTTTTGAGTGGATAACAACTTGAATTTCAGTCTGTTTGTGATACAAAGCTCTCGAAAGGCTTTAGAAGACTTGCAATATAGTGCAGTACAGTATTATTTAAGCATTATTTTTATACTATTGTAATATTCATTTTTTGAAATAGCTTTTATTTTATATTTTCAGTGTTTAATTTTATTAGTATATATATATATAATATACAAACCCATTGTCCATTTTTTTTTATTAAACCCAGCATTCGTTTAGAGTGTATATGTATATATAAATAGCTTCTATATAGATTTATTTATTTATAATAATTTTTTCTATATGATTAAAATGTATTATTCTAGTTTTGGGTTTAGTACTTCAAAATAAACTTGTTTCAGTTTGCTATAGGCAACATTTCATAGTTCACACAAGTTTTTGATTTTCATCTAATATTCATATTTTTTCAGCTCTATTTCAATTACTGAAAACATGTTTAATAGTTATAGTTTTAGTTAACATTGGTGCATAAGTCTATCACTTTTGTGGTGCTTTTGCATTCCTTTTGATGCATGAAAGCTTTAGTCTTCATTCATTGCAATTGCATGAAATAGTGACTAGAACATAATTAAACATGAGGATGAGTAAATAATAACAGATTTTGAACTATTCCTTTATATGACTTCATACTGTGTCTTATCCCAATGTAATTTTTGCCAAGGTATGATAATTTGTCCCACTTTGAAATGGTGCAGAGTGCAGACATATTAAATCATAAAGGAAAGAGGGAAATATGATTTCAATGTAAATGTATTCTAAATGTATGCTCTTACATTGTGAAACCCACTTTGTCACGCAGAGGCTTGGACGGTGTTTGTGTGCGGCAAGGAACAAACTAAAAATATACCCTACTTTAATAATTTAACTCACCACATCTCTGGTGCACATACAGACCAGCTTCTGCAACACACCCCTAATCAAATCAAATACTGTACATGTTCAATACAAATGTCTACATGTAAAGAGCACATTATTCAATAAATGGACACTGGACACAGAAAAAGCATCCTCGTCTGTGTGATGTAGGAGTACTAAATCAATACCTACATCAGTATCTGTTCAGAGGTAATGTATCTGCCCTGCTGTATATGCAATACACTACACGTACACAGTAATAACAAAGTGTGATTCACAGCATGTGCTATTTAAATCAACGAAGCAGTGCGTAATATTGTGGCTCACTGACTGGTGCTGGTGAAGCGTACTAATGTTCATTAATCCTCAAAGAATAATTTCAGGTAACATGACAAATGGAAGCATGTTTTCATGTTACGTTCTAAATAATTGGATGAGATTCTGCGTAATTCCAAAAAGCCGAAATTAATCTTTTTAACCGAGTCCACAAAATTGAGGTCTTCACAGTATCATGCTCTCACAGTCCTCTGAGGATATCTTCAAAGTGCCCCTCTTCACTGACAAGAGTCTGGGGATGTTAAAGAAGGGGGAGCGGGGGATGAAAGGGAACTGGGGTTGGAGGGAGGGAACAAGGAGAAGAAAGTTGCAAGGGAGCACAGCTGCTGTACTGTGACAGACTGCAGTTCTGACGAGGCTATTATTAGCTCCAGACTTATGCCAAGAGTTATTTATAAAACCAGCAGCCAAAACACTGAAGCACAAGGTGACTGGAAAACGCCAAGGAAGAATCGCTAGCGGGATGCTTGGTGGAGCTGACAGGAATAAACAGCATACAGGGCAAAAACCTTGTCCAGTCATGACATGTTTACAGCATGTTACAAAATGTAAAAACATAAAAATTCAAATCTGTACATGGACATGAATTTTGACGCAGCACAAAGCTCTGATGTCAGTGTATCGTTTTTTATTTTTTATCATCCTCAACTATGAAACATCGGATTACATGGAACATCTGATCCATCACGTCTACATGCCACCCTACTGCCCGAGTGTGACAATGAAGAGAAATGCAAATAAGGATATAAATTCAGACGACTCTCTTAAACAGCTCTGGATATAGCATAGTCATACCAAAAATAAAGATTCTGTCATCATTCATGCTCATGTCATCCCAAGCCTCTATGACTTTCCTTATTCTATAGAACACAAAACAGATTTATATACAGTGCTCAGCGTAAATGAGTACACCCCCTTTGAAAAGTAAAATTTTAAACAATATCTCAATGAACACAAAAACCATTTCCAAAATGTTGACAAGACTAAGTTTAATATAACATCTGTTTAACTTATAACATGAAAGTAAGGTTAATAATATAACTTAGAGAACACATTTTTCAGTTTTACTCAAATTAGGGTGATGCAAAAATGAGTACACCCCACAACAAAAACTACTAAATCTAGTACTTTGTATGGCCTCCATGATTTTTAATGACAGCACCAAGTCTTCTAGGCATGGAATGAACAAGTTGGCAACATTTTGCAGATCTAACTTTTTCCATTCTTCAAGAATGACCTCTTTTAGAGATTGGATGCTGGATGGAGAGTGATGCTCAACTTGTCTCTTCAGAATTCCCCATAGGTGTTCGATTGGGTTCAGATCAGGAGACATACTTGGCCACTGAATCACTTTCACCCTGTTCTTCTTCAGAAATCCAACAGTGGCCTTAGATGTGTGTTTAGGATCATTGTCATGTTGGAAAAGTGCACGACGACCAAGGGCACGGAGTGATGGTAGCATCTTCTCTTTCAGTATAGAGCAGTACATTTGTGAATTCATGATGCCATCAATGAAATGCAGCTCCCCGACACCAGCAGCACTCATGCAGCCCCACATAAGGACACTGCCACCAACATGTTTCACTGTAGGCACCATGCATTTTTCTTTGTATTCCTCACCTTTGCGACACCATACAGTTTTGAAGCCATCGGTTCCAAAAACATTTATCTTGGTCTCATCACTCCAGAGTATAGAGTCCCAGTAGTCTTATCGTTGTCAGCATGGGCCCTGGCAAACTCTAGGCGGCTTTTTTGTGCCTGGGCTTTAGGAGAGGCTTCTTTCGTGGACGGCACCCATGCATGCCATTCCTCTGCAGTGTACGCCGTATTGTGTCACGGGAAATAGTCACCCCAGTTTGGCTTTCTACTTCTTTAGATAACTGCAGTGAACTTGCATGTCGATTTTCTTCAACCCTTCTCATCAGAAGACGCTCCTGACGAGGTGTTAACTTCCGTGGGCGACCTGGACGTCTCTGTGAGATGGTTGCAGTTCCATCTTTTTTAAATGTTTGTACCACTTTTGCTACAGTATTCTGACTGATAAGTAAAGCTTTGCTGATCTTCTTGTAGCCTTCACCTTTCTTGTGTAAATAAATTATTTTCTTTCTCAGGTCTTGTGACATTTCTCTTCCATGTGGTGCCATTGCTGACAGCATGAAATGGGAAGGGGAAAGATAACACCTTGTTAAATTAGACTTTTATAGTCAACTGTGCATCATTGTGTAATGAATAATTAGTGGTTGAATTCTTGTTAAATTAGACATTTGTAGTCTAAAATTTAGCTTTGCTCCAGAGACTTTCAGTGGGGTGTACTCATTTTTGCATCACCCTAATTTGAGTAAAACTGAAAAATGTGTAATCTAAGTTATATTATTAACCTTACTTTCATGTTATAAGTTAAACAGATGTTATATAAAACTTAGTCTTGTCAACATTTTGGAAAATGTTTTTGTGTTCATTGAGATATTGTTTAAAATGTTACTTTTCAAAGGGGGTGTACTCATTTACGCTGAGCACTGTATATATATATATATATATAAATAAAACTGTCTTAGTGTTATTTTGTCCATACAATCAAAAGCAGTGGGATCTTGTGTTGTTTTGGACCCCATTGACTTTCATAATGGACAAAAAGAGTTGAAACCTTCTTCCAAATAGACAGAGTGGAACTGATGAAGTAAACATTTTGACAAAGAATTAACATTTACATATAAGACACTAAAGAGTAATTAAAAACAACAAAAATACTTTGCTACTTTGCTATGACATTAACTGTTGTCAAGGAGGTTTTTATTAGTTAATGCACTGTAATTTTGATGTACAGTATGTATATATATATATGTGTGTGTGTGTGTGTGTGTAAAAATATATGTAAACAATTAACAAACTGCCAATATGTCTAATTTTAGTTAAGGCGACTTCAATCTTTGATGAATGTGCTGTGATTTCTGTAACTGGTCTTGAAGGCTTTTGGAAAAGTGCATTTTTAGCAGGTAAAACAGTCCTTGACCAACATATGGCTCATCTGAACTGGCAGTCAAATTTTCAGTAAATTCTAAAATGACAAAACTGTGAATTTCTGAGTTGTCGGTTAAACCCAGGATTCCTTATCTTGATCTGCATGTGGCTCCTTGATTGATCTTTTGCACTTTGTTGTTGCTATTGGGACCAGTGAATTTGGTTTAGTCCAAGTGTTTCCTCGAGGGTTGTCTGTGCCAAAAAGCCTATGTTGGGAATCGTTTCCTCTCTGGTTGTGAGAGTTTCCCTCTTTACTGCTTGTTCTATTGTAGAAAACTGGTGTTGGGATCTTTGAAGGCTTTCGGTCAGACCTGTGATCATGTCTCGGTCGTACACAGGGTTTTAGTTTTAGCTTGAAGATTGACGGCACTCTTTCTGGCTTCCTTAAGGATCTTCTTTGTCTGAGTGAAGAACTCCTCTGTTTTTTTATATGATCAGTTCCTAAACTTGATACTTTTCCATGAAGAATTTTGCTCTCAGCATTGGAGTTGTCAAATGGCACCTTCACAAGTTCAGCAGTCTCCTTTGAATCCATACTGGATACCAATGAGGACCAAGAACTGGTCATACAAGGTTTAGAGACCTTAAGGTGATGTGTGGTAACGTGGTCTTTTTCCACCTTCCCTCTGAGACCCTCAAGAGCATTCACCCACTTCTCGACTGACACCTTCTCCAACTTCCTTTGTCCACCAGAGAGTTCAGCAATGACTGTATCAAAAGCTCTGTTTCCACTGTTGGGTGTCGCTCGATCAAGACTTGCTGATCTGTTAGATCTTTTACACTGGTCAGATGGGATCTCTCTGGAATTGTTGGGATTCTCATGGTTCTTCTCATCAGAGCTAGTGCTAGTTTCTGAATCGATGCTTAGCTGCTGTAGATTGGACAAGATTTCCTCTTCTAGGCTCTTATAGAGGATGGCTTCGTTAGCAGGGCTGAGAGGACTAGGAGTAAAGAGATAACTTCTCTCAATTCCTCCCTCTTCACCTCCTAAATCTCCTTGAGACTTCTGAAAATCAAGGAAGCGTTCGGAAGATTTACTTGAGCTGCTAATGTGAGGAGACTGCACAATGTTCAGCACCGGTAGGGCCAAGTGCTGTACCTTCTTGCTGACTGATCTATCTGCTCTTTGTTCAGTTTGGCCTTTCTCATTTATATCCAGAATATGTTTACTTTTATTTGGGGACTCTTCTTGAGAGATCTTAGCTGGTGTTCTAGGTCTGGTGTGTTGTGCTTCTGAAATGGCCCCCATTAGCCCTTTAAAAGGAGAAAAGGTATGGATGAAATTTGTACTCTTTGTGGGACCCTCATTGTCCTCTGGCTCATGAATGGTGATGTTCGGAGGTTTGGAACATAAATGTGTATTTATCGAAGGACTCTGAAAGGTCCTTCCTGGACTTTCTTGTGGGTCAGAGACAAGGCGCACTTTGTCCTGGTTCTCTCGTCCTTTTAATCCAAGTGAGGAATTCTGTCTCAGTTTGGAAACAAACTGTGATTTGGTCCATGTTTGTCCCAGATCCTTCTCAGGCATTTTCTGGGGTTGGATTTGATTGGCGTTCCTCTGAAGGACTAGAGGAGTTTGAGGAAGCTGTACCTCAGGCTGTGGTGTGGTAAGATGATGGGTGGCCCGTGGAAGACTGCTCGTGAGACGAGGTGCTGGTGACGCCCTTGTTGTTTCTCTGCCTTTCCTGCTGGAGGAGTTTGTTTTCAAGCTGTCTTTACTGTCAGCACAAGATGGAGTACTCGGTCTCTCTCTTAATCTGGAGAAACACCCACACAGAACTTTGTCAATGTCAGTGAGTCTGCTTCCTCAACAGCTGCTAATAGTATCATGTATTTACAGACAAAAATATTAATTATTAAGCATATGGTAGTTTCTAAACTCCATTTTATATGATCTGAAGGGATTAGATGAAATGGACATTTTATGGACATACATTAAAAAAAACTTTTTATTGGCCCCATGTAGACCTGACATCAGCATGAGTTTTCTGCATTTTGAGGTGGCCTGAGTCTGATTTTGACCACATTTAATGTAAATGTAAATAATTTTTGTTATTGCCATTCAGTTATTGTTATTAGCATTAGCTTTATATTTTACTTCCACAATTTAAAGGTCCCATATTGTAAAAACTTAAATTTCCTAGGGGAAATGTAACTAAGTTTCAAAACAGTCTGTCCACAGTAAAATGCACACAGCCTGCATAAAGTAGCTGTACTTTTTCATGAGCCCTTGTGACTTCCGTAAAAATGTGACGTCAGAACTACTCAGTCACCGCCTTCAGTCACCATCCCGAGCACCGCCCACCATCCCATCCATCCTCCAGCCACAATTAATCACGTCAATGTATAAACAATTACAAATGATTATAAATCGTCAGTTTGTTGTTTTACACACATGTACACATTTTTTCATACACAATATAGTCATGAGATGCAAGAAATCTTCAGACACACCCAGAACAACAAGACAATACTTTATTGAACCTTTTCTGTTATCTGTGGTCGGCCTGGCCAGGCGTCACTGAAAACAACAGGTCAATAAGAAGAGAGGCTCATGTATATTAATTAGACAGGCCAAAATCTAAATTTTCTTAGAAGAGCTCCTGAAAGAGGAGGTGTAAAAATATATTGAGATGTTTTTTGGTACTTATCCCGCAAATATATCCTTAAGGACATCAAAACCTAAAATAAAACTCCAGAAAGGTGTACAATATGGGACCTTTAAGTCATTTTAGTAAATTTTGTCAAAAATATTCAATTATTTTCCAATTTTACCATTTGAAATCCAACCTGGTCTCATAAAAATACGTACCTCCGTGCACTTTCTGTGCGACACCGTTTTATGTACCTTACTGCAAGTTTCGCCGCAGTTTCAAAGACAAATATCCGCTGAGTGGCGCTAAAACACAGGTTAAAAACGTGAACCTGGCAAATTTTTATTACGTAGATATAGGTACATATTGCTGTGTTTTGCGGCGGTTCAGAATTCAAATATCTGGGGTCTGTCGCTAAAAGTTAATGCTCTATCATGTTGGAACTATGCCCTACACCAAACCCAATCCTAAACCTACCCGATAGTGTTGACAAATGCAAAACTGATATAAATAGATATTTGTTGATGCGACCGTGCCATTTCAACTTCCTTATATGCAGATTTGAACTGCTTTGTCGAACCGTGATTACACAGGATTCGAACCGGAGCTCCTCACCTCCTAAGTATGTCTCCGTAATCAGCAAGCTACCAAACAAACTTACCGTCACTGAAAACCCATAGATACGAGGCTGGATATGTGTGATGCTAACGTTCAAAAGCATCAGTTTTCAAATCTCCCAGCTTTTTAATATTGTTTTGAAGTCGTAAGATGATATTCTTCAAGTAATTGTGCGAAAATTATGCTTTATTAATAAAAATTCTGTAAATTTTTGTGAAAAGGAGTAAAGGGTGTCAGAGTTTTACTGCCACTAGTGTTTGTTTCTTTTGGAAACTGCAGTAATATGTAGTTATTGGTACATATTTCGTGTCTCGCTAAAAAGTGCACTCAGGTACGTAAATGCTGAGACCAGGTAGTTGAAATCTCTTGTATTGCTAATTTCTCATCCCAAAGATCCCACTTTTCTACCATTTTCTTTCATTATAATTCTTATCATACTTTACTGACTGTGTTTATAAAGAAAGAAAATGCAAGAAATTACAGAAAGCATTTTAAGTTATCAATGTTTTAAAATTTGGTAATGACAGCAATTAATGCAAACTCTCATATAATATGAGAGTATAATATATATAATTTCAGTGATACAGTCATTTATGATCATGGTTGCAAACTGATGATTAAAATAGCAGTCTAAAATTAAGAGTTTCTATACATTACCGCACAAATCAATGCACAGCATTAACATGGTTCATTTATTGAATGAAGCTTGAATGATAATTTCTTCCTTTTGATATTCTACTAATTTTAATACAACAATTTAATAGCCAACATTAAATGTGGTGGTCATTAAATGTGTGTATGATAGAGACTGTGGTAATAATAATATGAAATAATACCCCCTGTAATTACAAGCTTGAAAAGGTCTTTGCTGAAAAGCGTGACATTGCTAATGAGATGTCATGATGAAGTGGAACAAGTTTGTTTCCTAGTGACTGTCTAATTGCTGAAGAGGCATGCTCAGTTGTAAGTTAAATAATAAAACAATCTCAGTCTCTGTCTTTGTCTTGCTATGTTAATTCCTTAGACTCGGGGTGTTGTTATTGTTGGGGTTTTCAAACCTCAGACAACAAGTAATGTGTCTGTGAGAATCCAAGGGATTCAAGTGGATTTCTATCATCCTGTTAGCCAGCTCTTTGCCTGGAGAAGGTTCTTTATTCAGCCAATCACATTTCAAAAAGTTCTTGCTATATATTCAAGAAAATGTCAATTTAAAGCTGCAATCTATCTGAAGTAGCAACAGAAGAGTAATGGCAGTTTTCTTCCGTATTGTGTTGTACCCACGAGATTAAATGGATTATTGGGGGGGGGATGGAGGGGGGATTGAGTGGGGACTTGGTTCTATGCATCAGTTGTTGATTGGATAGAGGCAGATCTGAATGTGAGTTTATAGGATTTAATTATGTCAAAAGAGAGAATCTGATGTTCCACCAGAAGATCCGGTTATGATATTTTGATTAAAAACGACAAGGTCAAAATTTGCATATGCATGAATGAATCATTCACAATATCATCAATAAGATGATATTTGTGAATTTTCCTTTCATGCCAACTTGATACTGTCACAGTGAAATCAAAATAGACCATATTTGTTGTCATAACACAAAGTTAAACATCTATTTTGGTAATGCTTATCAAACCAGAATTCAAGTATGAATGTGTTGTGGTCTGAAACGCCAACATTTCATGACCCAATCAATAAAACAGTCTCAAATTGTGTTTCATATCAATGTTAGCTGACAACCTTTGACCTTACTCCCATCGGGAACTTACTTGTTAGGAGAGGGGCTGTTTCTCCGGCGGCTGGGCTGATGTTCAGGGTTCGGGGAACAGGAGGAGCGTGGAGGAGAGGGCCTTCCTCTCTGGGCTCTGTAGGTGGCTGAAGGGGTCCAGACAACTGGTTGAAGAGGGGACTGAGTTCGGCTCAGCATGAGAGGGGTTTGAGAAGCACACTGGCCATCAGGTTGTGTTGTGGTTGACCGCTCTTTGATCTCATGGACCGGAGTACCTGGACATGTGGTCAACTTATGTACTGATATGTATGTGAAAGAGAAAAAAAAGAGAAGAAATACTGATTCAAGTCCTTAAAGAAGCTCTTTTAATATGCTCCAAGTGTTGAGATGTAATGAAATATTAATGCAGATTATATAAACACTATGCCACTAGGCATGATCCCACTACAATGTCTCATAATGGCAAACCAATCTTATAAGGATAGTTAGCCCAAAAATATTTTGGTAGAGATACACGTTAAACAACCACAAACCTTTCACTGTTTATATAATTTCTGATACTAATTTTTGTAGGTAGTTGTGTGTTTGTTTTCATATCCACGTACTGAGAGAAGTGCAGCGGCAGGGATCATGTTTGTCGAGATAGTGCTCCAGGGTGTCCCATCCTCCGCCCACTCGCACCATAACATGATTCCTCAAAATCTACACACACACACACACACACACACACACACACACACACACACACACACACACACACACACACACACACACACACACACACACACACACACACACACACACACACACACACACACACACACACACACACACACACACACACACACACACCTTTATGAGCAAATGTCATCTGCAGTTGAGTTTGAGCCATTTATCTCTTGTTATCATATCCACAAAACAAACACTCTTCCCTTTCTTTTCAACAAAGCTTCTGAGATAGTAAAATATTTTTTATTGACCATGATGGATCAACACATATTTCTGCTTGTCTGTGCAGGAACAAGAGTAGCGCTTTGAAAAAATGATAAATTGACAGTAAGAGGTTTTATATACAGTACCCGCACAAATATGAGAGTGTTGGAGTCTCCAACCCTGTATTTGCCCTCTGATACCTTCACCATGGGGAACTGGGATGGGCAGGTGCATCGGCTTATCAGAAGCTGGACCTGCACACACAAACTCAGAAACGTTATTGGCATGACCCAAACACCTCTGACAGAGTATTCTAAGCAGATGCAATCTGCCACTTTGAAAGCCTTCATAAATCAGTGAGAAGAGCCACAAATCAAAATGACAGTCTAATTCAACGTTCCTCTCCTTTTTCCCATCCCTGCAAATCATTTTAAATGGTAAAAAGAGGCATGAATTTTATAGGTATAGATGGATGTTACGTTTTGACCCTTTGGGTGTCCTTGTTTCCAAGACATTCTCTTGCATGCCATATGTGTTGAATAACAGTGGGGTTTGTGTTATGGGGGTGTAATGGTTCAGTCGCTGGAAGGAGCGATGTACTGCTGTCATTGTGCCCTTGAGCAAAGCACTTAATTAAAGATGGCTTGAGCCTGTAATAAGTGTACTAACACGCAAGTTACTTTGGATTAAAATATCTGCTAAATGACTAATAACTAAAACAAACATATCCTGTATATCCTGTATAATTGAGTAAGTGACGAATAAAAGAACCTTGAACCTTGAAACAGCGACTGTGACAGAGAAACTGTTCATTAGACTTCAAGAGAAAGAAATAAGTATTTTGAATGCCATAAAATTAATTTTCTTTACAATTGTTTTTACAGTTAAGCATATTTCCCCTCTTAAATTCTCATTACTGTAATTCAAAAATCTTATTCTCATTACTGTACATACAGTCAGGAAAATTATTTTGTCTGTTTTTATAATACATAAAAAAAAAAAAAATATTATATATGGTACACTCTCAGAAATAAATGTACAAAAGCTGTCACTGGGGGCGGTACCTTTTCAAATGGTACATGTTTGAGTCCATTTTGGTACCTTAAATGCACATATTTTAATATAATAAGATGCAAAAATGTACCTTTTGAAAAGGTATCGCCCCACCTTTATTTCTGAGAGTGTATAATTTATATTACTGAAAATTGGAGAGAGAGAGAGGGGGGGGGGGTGCTCTCAATTGTTGTCAAATATTTAACAATGCAAAATCTTTATGATACTAAAGGAGGTTTTATTATCTTTTTAGTGTCTTTTAAATTTGGGGTGAGATGTGAAATATGTTCTTGACTACTTTTGTGAGATTCACCTAAAGGCATAATTTCATCCGAATGCATAAACTGCTTAGTCTACTCTTATAAGAAGGTCCTAATTGTTTTTCTTTAAGACTGGTTATAACTTTTGAAAAATAATTTAAATAAAAAAAAGACTAATTTGAATCTGAAAAGTTTACTGAAGTTGACCGATGACTCCTTGGCTAACTGCAAGTCGGTTAGACTAGATATTAACACATAGTTCAAATATAGTGGCTATGTTTGTGCAGCTGGCCCATAAACCACAATTTAATCAATAATTTTGATATAATCTAATCATTTTATGCAAAAATATATTTTTTATTAAAATGCAATGCCCTCAGCAGATCAATAAACATTAAGTGAATTTAATCTTTGATGCATCACCATCTCATCCAGATTCTGGATGTTTATTTGGCTCCTCTGTGGTTTGGGCTGAGCAGGCAAGTCCTCCATCTCTTCACGAATCTCTTCCTCTATCTCCTGCTCCAGCTGAATGAGGACTGGTGAAGCCATGCCGAAACGAGAGGCCCGTCTGGCCACCTCAAGAAGGCACAGCACAAAATTCTTCTCATTCTTACGCAGGACAAGATCATCGGTCTCGAACATCAGTACATCTGCAAGGGGGAGAGTTTAAGATGGTAACAGAAAACAGAGTAGAAACTATAAGAACAACATGTTTTAATTAAACGTGCACTTGTTTATGTTCAAACCAAACCAAACATTATTGAGACAGATACAATTTTGTATATATTTTTTTACAAGTGGGTGCAGGACACTATAGTTCATTTGTATACGTGAGGATGGCAAAATAAACTAATCTGTGACATATAATACCCAAAAATTATTCATATTGTGGAGTACCAGTAAAATTCATAAAAAATTGGGACCAAAAATTATTCAGCTTTGACCTGACCATGTTTTGCTTAAGTGTTTTTTCTTTAATTGCTAATGTGAACTTTTTACACCACAGACTGAACTAAATTAAGCATTGCTTGGTAACTGGTCGACCTAAATTGGTTTTATCTAACTGTGTACTTAAATTTAACTGCTGACAGCTATTCAATCTAATTCATTACATATATTTCTATCAAAATGATCTGACATTATCAAGATGAATTTGTTCTGACACAGTTTAACTGAGTTCTTGTCATATTTTATTACCATTTATTTATCAGCTAAACTTTATCAAATAAACTGTGATAATGTGAGAAATGTTAAAGTTGTCTGAATACATTTTTGTTTGAATGAAAATAAAGCAAAAATAACGTTTTCAGTTGCTGGTGTCATTGCAGAAATGTGCTATTCAATATTATTTTTCCCCCCACTAGCAAAATATCAGATAAGATAAATAGCATAGAATAGAAAAAAACGTATTCAACTGATCATGTGAATTCAATATGGTGGTCCCCATCTAAAGCTTGTATTAGACTACTATAACTGGCGTCTCGTGTGAGTTAACATATAACATATTTAGCAAATTTACTATTCACTTTTATGAATAAGCGTTTTAATGAGGAAAAACTCGTTTAAATGTGAACAAACAGCCCAACCCTTCACAGGTTTCCCTAGTATTGCGAGTCCACAGCACTATCTAGTGGTAAGTGTCATAATTGCAAACACGTAATTTTCTATCAAACTAATTTTGTTCTGTTGAGTAATAAATAATTAAATATTAAACAAATATAAAACCTCTCATTTACATTTAAAATGATCACATATACCTGGAATGCCCATCTCTTTTCGACACCAGTTGATGAAGTTGGTGACATTATCCCGAGCCAGGAATGTTGTTGGCTGGGCAGAGCTGACGAAAGTGACTCCAGAAGCGGGCAGATGGATCTCCGTGGGTCCGCTCCTCTTCACAAAATCATCCGCCACGCGTGTCACGTTATTTGCGTGGGCACACAGCAGCGCACCTGTCTCCAACACCTCCAAAATATTATTCACGCCAATCTCGATGCTGTATACCTCTCCCAGCCATTCTGCCAGGTCTTCTTTCATGGCATAGAGATATTCCTCACTCGATTTAAAAGGTTTGATGCTTTGATTGGATGCATTCTGAATTCCAGACATGGCTTGGATTGTATTAAATCAATTTAATAGATAAAAAAACACATCTAGGATTATATATTGTAAGGGGGAAAAGTCACTCGTAAAAATTACGTTAGCAGCCTAACTTACTAACTGACAACAAACCAGTGTCCTCATAATAGTCTACTATTAAATTTAAAGTGTACGTTTCATCGACTCCAAATGAACAATATATATTTATATATTGCCGTCCTAAAATTGAGTGTAAATATAATTTCATGAAACGTATCGGTTGTGCTGTGTTGCAAAGTTCCATCGCTTTAACATGTTGTTGTTGTCAGGGTGTGTGAGCAGAATATCGTCCTTGGTTACCAGACAGCGTCTAAATCCAAACACTCCAGTTAACCCTTTACTGCCCACAAGCTCAACTACGCCAAACAACAATAAACACCAACGTATTGAGGAATATAATAACATTAAGATAAATATTTTATAAACTCTACCTAAGTGTTACCATCTTAACTTTAGCATAGCGAAATAAAAGCACAAATAATATAAGCATTAGGACAACAGGTTAACATTTATATATGTATAAACATGCGAGTAAAAAAAAAAAAATCATTCTACAACTATCGTTGTACTCATAACAATAACAATACAAGCTTATGTATCATTTAAACAGCAAATAAAGTTCGTATTTTAAGATCTAGATTATAATAATTTTTAAATAGTTTTTAATGAAATATCGCACGTATTTTAAGAACTACCATGTTAAGAACTAACTAAATGCACGTAAAGTAAAGAAAGACATCACAATAATGCATATTATTAGGGGAAATGTAATAAGGAGCAGATAATTAAAAGAGAAATGTTGTTTCAAAGGAAACATAATTGACTTTAATAATATGATAGATCTTGGATGTTGAAAGTAAATACTGGTTATATTCATATACATTTCACTGAAATGAATTTATCACATTTTTTTTCATCAAATTAAATAGTGCATTACGTAATTTGAAACATAAAATAATAATTCATTTTTTTAACATATTACATGATCATTAATGTCTAATTGTATATTTTTAACTGGGAAATATTTCCTCCTTTTAACGTAAAGCTCTTTTGTTGTGCTGTTAGTTACACAAATTCTAATTCGGTTTTATTTTTCTTCTTCTTTCCTGTAAATTCTCGTCTTCTCTTTCTATCACGATGACCACCTCCTCCCTCACTGCGACTGGTGAAGCTGGGCATCGGTGGCTCAATCTCTCCTGGACGTCCCCCTCTGTCTGGCACACTGCCCATCAGTACCTGCAGAAACAAATGTTGTGTTTAAATCCATTTTTTTATATTTTCATAAGTAAATTGCAGCACTGAATTCAGTGCACTCAACCCTGCAGAAAAAAGGTGAATTATAGATACAAAACATAGGTGAAGGGCACCTTGTGAACAGCAGTTGAAGGTCCTGCTTTAACAGGCCTAATGCGAGACTCATCCTCTCTGGCCGCCAACAGCGTAGCAATGGAGACGGAGGAATCAAGAGAAGGTATGAAGGTTTTAATGGAAGAAAGTAAAGCACTGCGTTCCTTGAAAGAAAATAGGGAGAATTTGCTCAGTGAAACATATTACAATACATGCTTGAAGATTTGCATAAGAGACAATATTAGTACCTTTCCCCTCTCTCCCCAAGTAAAGGATTGTAGTGTGACATAGAAACGCTTGATCATCATTTGGCGCCGACATTCATAATCCTTACAGAGAGCTCTGCTGATATCAGTAATCTTTTTCTAAGAATGAAAAAAATGAATGTGAAAATATTTGTTCAGGGATAGAGCTCTAAAAATGTGACTCTGTAATAAATAAAAGAACAAAAAGACAGCATACTGCTACAATGCTCTCAAACGCTATTTAAATAGTAGACAAACAATGTTTTGGCCCTTTTGGTGTTTGTCAGGTAGTCAAAAAATGTGAACATCTTTAGAAGAATCCAAAACGTAGTTGAGTTTTCATCAGAAAAGATTTGGAGAAATTTAGCATTACATCATTTGCTCACCAGTGGATCCTCTGCAGTAAACAGGTGCCGTCACACAACTAGTTTTTTCGTTGAATGTTTTTAACTTCAATCCTTTGCTTACGTTATGGATGAGACGTTAAACCGAGGTCCTGACTCTCTGTGGTCATTAAAAATCCCATGATGTCCTTCGAAAAAGAGTAGGGGTGTAACCACCACCATCATGGCCTCCTAATCATCCCCATACACTGATTGACTTCATCACTCTGTCTCCTCTCCACCAGTAAGCTGGTGTGTGTTGGGCGTTCTGGCGCACTATGGCTGCCGTCGCATAATCCAGATGGATGCTGCACATTGGTGGTGGATGAGGAGATTCCCCCCTTCTATGTAAAGCGCTTTGAGTACCCAGAAAAGCACTATATAAATGTAACAAATTATTATTATTATTACGGCTAGAATAGAGTAAAAAAATCAACATCTCATCTGAATCGGAAGAGAAATATGCACAGATCAATTACTATTTACAAGTGAAAACTGTTCTAAATAAATATGTCGGTGGATTTTGATGTAAGAGGACAACAGGGGACTTTTTCACTGGAGGAAGTATTATTATGGATTATGGACTGGAATTTAAGCCGGAAGCAATGGTTCGAAGTTCTGGATATGTTGATGGATTTGTTTCTCACAAACACAGTTTTTCATTTCACAATATATTAATTGAAGTGAATTGTGGATTAATGTGATGTTTTATCAGCCGTTTGTACTCTCATTCTGACGGCACCCATTCACTGCAGAGGATCCATTTGTCAGCAAGTGAGGTAAAACTAAATTTCTCAAAAACTGTTCCAATGAAAAAAAAACTAAGTCATCTACATCTGGCCTGAGTGTGAGTAAATTGAGTAGGCATAAACAACAAACAATACATCAATACAATAAAATAAATAAACACAATTGATAAATATAAATCAACAATTTCTGGTCATGCTCCTGCTCCAATTTTATTTAAAAAAAAATCAGACGTGCACATACCATTTGCCTTTAATACATACCCATTGCTCAGAGTTCAGACTGGTCTTCATTAATGCTGCTGGCACTTCACCTTCTGGAAGTGATGTCAGCCGTGTCTCCACCTGAATAAATGATGCATATGTTAGACATCACCAAAAACAAATTAAAATCTCTAGTAATAAATACTAGACATTGCCTGGTGATGTGTCTTACCTTTGCACAGGCATCACTCATTTGAGAGGATGATTCTAAGCCAAGAGTCTGAAACAGTTCTGCAAGATCTTTATTTGCTTCTTTCCAATTAATTTCATCCTCTTGTGCTGGACTGATTTCCTGATGCTCGTCTATATTGCCCATATTCAAACTTTCCCACTTTCTTTGCTCTTTGCCCTTTGACTCACAACTCTGTTCTGCATCTTCTGGATGACTCTCTCTGTATGTCAGCATACGTGCTGCCGCCAACTCTGACACCAAAAACTCTGTCAATTGAAAGGGAATATGTACAGCAGCTCTTCACAGAAAATCCTAAAAATGCACAGATTGAAGTCATCCGTCACTTCCCTACCTTACCGGTCACTCTGAACAGCAGAAGTGGGCTAAGGTGCTCTGATGAAAGTGCATTTTGAGGACAGGACATCCCCTTCAGCACTTCCCTCAACTCCCCGACCAGAACTGCACCACCAACATGCCGTGCTGAAGCACAGTTACATTTTATCCATAATGCAACACAATGCAAAAAAACAAGGATGGTTGAACTAAAGTTGTGCAAAATGTTGTCTTATTGGCAGGGTTTTTTTGTATTAGGTTTAATTCTAGGCCTGCTGTTAGCACGCAGCAGCTGGTTTACCTAGAATATCAGGACAGCTCGCTCTTAGTTCTGAGACTAACCAGGTGAGCAGCGGGCAAGGCAATTCGTCACATTTACATTCCTTCAAGCACTCTCTGCGTTTATACCTAATGAAATATTAAAACAGCTGTGAGTGTAATTATCTTGACATAAACAAAACAGTGTTCTAAATAGTTGTTTATTTCAGCGTTACTCACCCTAGAGCTTTAATTACCCTGATTATACCAGTGTCTCTCTCCATTGTATAAATTACGCTTCTTCTCTTCTTCTTCTTTTTTATTTTCAACGGCGGTTGGCATCCAGCTTTATAAATTACGCAGGTTGTGTCGTGAGGTTTTCACTTCCTCTTTCACGATCCAGGGCTGTAAACAGAAGTCGAGAAAAAGTCAAGCTCTGCCGATAACCGACTGCAAGACGAGATTAGTCGATCACAAATGATCGATACAATTCAGTCCTAGGCCCTGTCCCAAATGGCACCCTAAACCCTCGCGGTCTTCCTCTGAGTCCGCACTTTCGAGACGTAATGCCGCTTTGACTGTCGGGTAGAAGTCTGCTGCGGAGCGCGCCCCATAACCATCGACATATATATGTCTATGCGCATAACGGCCACTAAGGGGGCGCTCGCGAGCACCCTTATGAACGCTAAAATGAGGAATGGGACTCTAGCTACGGTCTCGTGGACTTAACGGACACGCGCACGCGGCGGCCATAAGACCGCAAATGCACATGAAGTGTTCCATTTGGGACAAGGCCCTAATCAGCAAATGCGCAGATTCCTTCTTGTTCCAAACTAATCAGATAATGCACAAATATTGCACAAACACTTTAAGACAGACACTGATTTTGACGCATTGATCTATCAATGTCTTGACTGTTTTATATTTTGCTTTCAAATGAATACCTACTACTAAAATAAAACGTAACTTTAAACGTAAGTTAATAAAATGTAGATAAGTAATAAGTAATTACAAATTTAAATATGTGTGACAAAAAAATAAACAAATTCCTGAGCATTAATATTGGAATTAATATTTCAATTTATAATTGAAAAAAAATCTAGAGTGGATATATGGATTAATACTGATTATTAATATAATATTTGGGAAGAAAGTGTTGCATGGTTCTTTTAACTGGGACAAAAACATCCAACTTTTTATTTTTGTTGAACAAATTTGATCGATGTAGCTTTTCTAGCCAGAAACCCATTATGTGCCTCTTCTCTGTGAATTACAGCAGTACTTTAAACTTTAAATCTCTTGGAATAATAACAAAGTTATGATTTGTTGTATTTGACACGTTTACGTTGTTTTTTTATGAACATTAGAAAGGCTGCGTATGACGAATATGATTGGCTGTAACGGGCTAGACAGACAGCAGCTTTAGCCAATCAGCTGCAGGGAGCGAGAGCGCGCAGACCGTCGTGAGGCGGAGGAAGTCGACACTACAGCTCTGGGTCACTCACCCTCCATCTTCGATACTATCGTAACGACAGTTTGCTTGAGGGGGAAACTTACAGAAAAAAGGTAAATATTGTGTTTTCTGCGCACACGAGGTAGTACGTATTTTCAGTTAGTGACTTAGTGATATTTGATTCTTTTAGAGTATGCATGTAAGGCGGGTGGATTTTGCGCGCAAATTACTTGACTCCATGGTTCGCTGCAATGCTAAGTGTGCAGACGGTGGATGAAACATGTGAATAGAATGTTTTGACACTTAAACGAATGGATTTTGGTCTATGCATGTTGTTGTGTTTAATGTCCCAAAGCCTAAATGCCCCTCCAAATGAAGTGAAGTTGTTTTTTTAGCTGTAAAGACCTCGGCCTGTGTTATCCTGTTAGCACGCATGCTAATATTTTAGCGAGTGTGAAGATGATCCGCTGAGCGCGTACAGTAACCAATCAATGCCTCGCGTGTGTTTGCTCTGACTGTACAGGCGCACAGTTTGGAATAAACTGCGGAAGGGGTGCATGAATCATGAGCGGGCTGAATGTCAAAAAGCTCAAAGTCAATGAGCTGAAGGAAGAGCTCCAGCGGCGAGGCCTGGACACCCGCGGGCTGAAGGCGGATCTTGCGGACCGATTGCTGGCGGCGCTGGAGGCCGAGGCGGCGGGGTCTGCGCCATCGGACGAGCAGGAGCAAGACTATGAGGCTGGCGGGGAACCGGGAGAGGGCAATGATGATCAGGAGGAAGGTAATGCGTGTTTTTACGTATAACGTTTGACTTCGTTGTATTCTGAAGCTGCAACGCAGGTGGTGTTGTTGCAAATGGAGACGTGGAGAGTTTTTTATTAGGGTCGCCTGGCAACGTGTCAAACCACCATAAGGGGACCCCTTCTGAGGCAGGACTACCTGGGACACACAAGAAGGGGCATATAAGTGCTTCCATTGTCGTGGAAAACTCAAAATTTTTCATTTTACTATAGGAAAAATCTGGTTGCATAAAAAATATTTCTGTAAGAAATTATTAGATTTTTAAAAGTCATTGGTATGTTGTGGAAATTTCTATAGGATACTATAATAATTATTACTAGTAAAATGCTGTAATTCAGAGTACATTTTGTTGAAGATAATAATGAAACAAAATCATCTATATATGTGTGTGTAATGCATTTTTCTTGTAATACTTAGCTTCGAAATACATTTTTGTGAATAATTTACTTATTTCACAGAGTATTTTTTATACATGTATTAGCTATTGTAATAACAGTAAATTATGCATAGTTAGAAGCGATTAACACTAACCCCAATCTTACATTTAATATAAAGTAAATGCTGTTATTTAATATTTACGCACTAAAAATAAAGTATAACCATTGCAAAAAAAGCATCTGTTTTCCTAGCATGGAAAAATATTTTACTAAAAAATAAATAAGTAAAATTGCCTGTGAATTAGAAATGTAATAAAATATTGAATAAGCCATGGATATGTTTTAGTTATATTTAGCTTTACATTGCTTTTTGTTGTTGTTTTGGAATTGTACTTTGTGACTACATTATCTTCAAATATATTTGATTTGAAAGTTGTATTTGAAGTAATGACTGGAAGAATCATGAAAAGGTGTTCTAGACATTAAAGGATTACTCCACACAAAAATGAAAATGTTGTCATTATTCACTTACCCGCATGTCGTTCCAACTGCACAAAAGCTTTGTTCGGAACACAATTTAAGATATTTTAGATAACTTTCTCGTCGCTTCATAAAATTGAGATTGATCCACTGATGCAGATGGAGTATCCTGGCGATGCTTTTCATACTTTTCTGGACTTCGACTGTTAATTACTTGGCAGTCAATGGGACAGTCACAAGCCTCCCGGTTTTTATCTAAAATATCTTAAATTGTTTCCCAAAAACGAACAAAGCTTTTATAGAATTGGAACGACATGCCGATAAGTGAATAATGACAACATTTTCATTTTGGGGTGGAGTAACCCTTTAATGCAAATATTTTTTTAAATTCTGCTTAATTTCTACACAGAATTTACAGCCAGGGAGCAAGATGATGATGAAAACAGCACAGACCTTTACCAGGGTGGTTTTGATGATCAGGGAACCGAGAGTAACGGAGGCAATGAGGACAGCACCGAGACCCCCGTACCTGCTTTTGGAACAAGTGATTATTCATCAGACGCGTTGCCAGGACAGATGAAGGAGCAGCACTCCGATGACCAGGATGAATTCCAGGAGCCTCAGGCCAAGCAGCCGTACCCTGAGGAACCAGCCAGGCAGCACTATAAGCAGGATGAGGTGAAGCAGGAGAATGAGGAGACTCCTTCAGATGCTGAGCCACAAGGTGAGCAGAGATTTGACGAGCCAGCATCACAGGAAATCCCAAAAGGAGACTCAAGTCAACGCAGCCAGCAGGAAGAGTCTGGTAAGTCTGGTCAAGTGTTTAAATGACAATGTATAAATACATCTGCTGTACCGTTAAACTAGCACATAATGCTCTTGATCAAGTCGGACTGTGTGTCGTTAGTTAATGTTATGCAGAAGAAAACAAAACAAAATTGTTTTCATAAAGCTGTTAATATAATTCCATAGAATCACTGTTAAAATGGTCCAACTATTTGAGAATTCACCACTTGTGGTTTAAGCTTCTTTTTTGTGCAAATGACTTCAAAGTCAGTTATAACGTAAATTGTGATATAGAGTGCTTCGCGCTCAACCTCTTTTTCTGGAAATATTTTTCCCATAGGGATTTATTCAAAGTCTTCGTTGACGTGCTACAAGCCATAAACCAAGCCAAACAGCCAAAAGGTGCATCATAACATTACAAACTTTTGGAATTTTCTGTACAGTGTCATGGGTAATGTAGTTTTTACCAAGAACTACAGTATTTAAAAAAATATTTGAATTAACATGAACAGATGGCTTCAACAAAACCGTATACAATCAATTCACAACCTTAAAGAGTTCACAGCAGAGTTATCAGTAATTGTTACAAATCTATTTGCCCTATAAAGAAAAAAATGAGTTTTTACTTCCAGAACTTCTAACTGTTGCGCTCTATTACCACATAAATATATTTGATGTAGCTTATGATATATTTATCCAAATCTTTGCAGAGAGTTTTGAGGTGAAGACTGAGTTTAAGGCCGACGAGGATGTTCCACAGCAGGCTGAGCAGGCCGGTGACTGGGACGCACAGGCCAAATCAGAGGATGATAGATACAGTCGCAAGAGGTCATATGATGATAGTCGAGGATACGGTTACTATGAACATCGTGAGGAAAGGAGGTAAGTTAGGTCTCATTGGATTACATTTTTTTTGTATTGCTCAATCTCATAGTTCTCTTTGGTTGTTATAGGGGAAGGTCACCACAACCCCCAGCTGAAGAAGAAGAGGAAGACATTGATGATAAACTTGTGGTCATTGACACCTGTGAGTATAATTAAAGAGATATGTTCTTGCGATGGAGCTGTTTGTATTTGCAATATGTGTGTAACAGTACACAAAAGTTATGGTTCGGTATGGTTTCAGTACAGCAGAGGGAAAAAAACAAAAGTGCCTACACTTTTGGATGCAAAATATTTTAATCAGAATTATTTTCATCCCATTCCACTTTGCTCCGTCTGTCTGTCTGGCACATATGTGTGCCGGCACTCGTTCATTAAAGTCTGCAAAATGAAACGTAGACTTGCTTTCTGTATGGTTACTCCTTTACACAAAATAATTACAACCATCAGATGTACTGGTAACACATATTACACGTACTTACTATTGTAATAACAATAAATGATGCATAATTACAAGCAAGTAACCCTAAGCCCTAACCATATGGTAAGTGCATGAAGTTAATTAATATTACTCAGTACTTAAATGTATAATTACACTGTAAAAGGACACCTTAAAATAAAGTGTAACCAATGTAAGTTGTGAGCTGAGAAAAAAAACACTACTCAAATGCATTAAACAACACACGGGACTGACAGTAGAGCAAGCCATGTGGGTCTATGATTTAGTTTGAAGGACTTAATATAAAGTACATCTCATGTTTAAGACAGCTTGGATTGTGCACTTATCTGGCATCAGCTCACTCTTTGTCTATCATTATTTTTCAGATAATCGGAACATCAAAGTATATCAATTTAAACAATATTGTCTCATCCTAGGCAGGAATTCATAGAGAAGTTCTTCTTCTCGCAGAGAAGTTCCACACATGCAGGGGTTACACATACATGCCGAACTGAAAGTCCTGTACCAAAATATTTCCATTGCACCCCAATTTGGAGTGATATCATACCACATCATGTTCACAGTGTTTGTTTCCACACGTAGAAACACTGAACTGAACAGACAGAGAGCAGATTTTAGATTTAGGATGTCTATGATGTAATCAAATTAAAGGGTTAGTTCACCCCAAAATAAAAATTCTGTCATTAATTACTCACCCTCATGTCGTTCCAAACCCGTAAGTCCTTCGTTCATCTTCAGAAAACAAATTAAGATATATTTGATGAAATCGGAGAGCTATCTGACCCTGCATAGATAGCAACACAACTGAAATGTTCCCAGTTACAGAAACGTAGTAAATACATCGGTAAAACAGACCATGTGACATCAGTGGCTCAAATTCAGTTTTGCGACGCTACAAGAATACTTTTTTTTTTCCGCAAAGAAAAGAAAAATAACAATTTACTCAACCATTCTTCTCCCCCGAGTTACGTCGTTATATCCACTGTTTTATTCACATACAGAATGGCTTCTTATTTGTTTGTCTCTAGATAACTGTGACCTGCACTTCAAGGTGGCTCGTGACAGATACAGTGGGTACCCTCTGACCATTGAGGGCTTTGCCTACCTGTGGGCAGGTGCCCGAGCCACTTACGGTGTTACCAAAGGACGTGTGTGCTTTGAGATGAAGGTAACAAAGATGCTATTTAGTGTTTGAAGCCATGTTTGAGTGTGTGTGAGAGGTCACAAAGATCTTTATTGTCCTGATCCTTGTTTAGATAAATGAGGAAATTTCAGTAAAGCACCTTCCTTCGTCTGAGCCTGACCCTCATGTGGTGAGAATCGGATGGTCCCTGGATTCCTGCAACACTCAACTTGGTAAATGGCCAGACTTACAATAACCTTGCTTCAAAGCATTTCTAACACCTGATGCTGTTTTCTTTTGGAAGATTAATCAAAATGCTGGATAGATTTAGCTGGAAAGTGAGTTTTTAATTTTAATGCTGCATTATCATTTATGTTCCTTCATGTTACAGGTGAAGAACCCTTCTCTTTCGGCTATGGAGGAACTGGCAAGAAATCCTCCAACTGTAAATTTGAAGACTATGGGGAAAAGTTCAGTGAAAATGATATCATTGGCTGCTATATTGTAATTATGTTTTTCTCTCATTCTTCTAGATTAGATTACACGTAATGCATCTTAATATGGGCTCAGCGACTATTTTTAACCATATCTCTTTTCTTTTCCACTTGAATTGTTTTCCATAGGACTTTGAAAGCAGCGAGGAAGTAGAAATGGCGTTCTCCAAGAATGGAAAAGAGCTGGGCCCATGTTTCCATGTTTCTCGAGAGGAACTGGCCAGCCGTGCTCTTTTCCCGCATGTATTGGTGAAGAACTGTGCCGTGGAATTCAACTTCGGACAGAGAGAGGAGCCCTTTTTCCCTCAGCCGGAGGGCTTCACCTTCATTCAGGATATTCACCTAGAGGAGAGAGTCAGAGGGGCACTGGGACCTGCCACTAAAGCTGATTGCGAGGTTTGATGTGGAACTTAACTTTTAAGAAAAATAATAATGTATTGCAGTCTAATCAGAAAGGATTTTATATTGAAAAAGAATTGTGTTTTTAAATTTTCAGCTGTGGCTGAAATGTATGCATCTATAATGTAATTCCATGTAGGCTAATAATTAAAAAAATTGTTGGAAAGTTATGCAATTATTTGATTTATTTAAATTGTCTGCCTTATTGTAATGTGACAAATGGCTATAAATAGACTGGACAGTTAATTATTGTCAACAAAACCTCATCTGTATGAATTAGCTTTGTAACTATAGCATTATAATGTTTAATACATAACAGTAAACCTCTGTTTACATTTAAAAGACATGTACGTGAGCAGTGGGAAAAGGATATTGGTGAAACCTAGCTTGTAAAATGTTGAATCCATGTTTTCTTCTTAGATCCTGATGATGGTTGGTCTGCCTGGTAGCGGAAAAACCACCTGGGCCATAAAAAATGCTAAAGAGAACCCTGACAAGAAGTACAACATCCTGGGCACAAATGCTATCATGGAAAAGATGAAGGTGTGCCTGCTGAATATAATCTGAATATAAGTTATTATGGCATCTGTGCATGGTAAAGCCCTCTAGAAAAGTTATGTTCTCTTTAAAGTCCGTGTGAACTGGAAGTAGCTACCAACCTTGCTTCAGTAATATTGTAATATTGAGTTGAGGGTATTCTGTTACGGCAGTGTTTCTCAACCCTGGTCCTGGGCACCCCCCAACACTGCACATTTTGTATGTCTCCTTATCTGACACACCCATTTCACGTCCTGGAGGTTCTTCTAATTTCTAATAGTTTGCAGGACTGCGGAATCCACCAATGAATCGTTTTGAAAATATGTAGTTATTCCAATCAAATCAATACACTAAAGATTATTGCTCTTTTTCCATCAGGTCATGGGACTTCGTCGTCAGCGCAACTATGCCGGACGCTGGGACATACTTATTCAGCAGGCCACGCAGTGTCTCAACAGGCTCATCCAGATTGCTGCCCGCAAGAAGCGCAACTACATCCTGGATCAGGTACTGATATACTTGCTTTCCTTTGCGCTGTCTTCACAGCTAAAGCCCTTCCCCTTTCTTCTCAACCCTCCCCCCAAAAAACACATCAACTGCTGTTCACTGATGCACATGTTCATTAATGCACTTCTGTTCTCTCTGTAGCCTAGTCCAAAGCATTGGTTAGCTTATTGTGTTTATGAAGACTTGTTTTTTCCAGTCCTTTTTCTTTGTCCTGAACATGTTGCTGAATTATGATTTGTTTTGTTTTGCTTAATTGTAAAAAAAAAAAAAAAAAGATCAGGGAAAGAATGCAGTATAGTATGTTGCAATGAATATTTTTGACTTTGTTTTGCCTTGTAAAGAGATCTTTGCCACACTGTACAAGTAGTCCATGACATTAGTAAGCTGTTGAAAAACAAGTAATCACTGCCTGGTGAGTAAGAAAACGCCTTCTGTTGCTATGGTAACTGTAAAGAAAACAAGAGAACTTTTCATTAGATAAACTTGGAACTTTAAGGCTGGAATACACTACACGACTTTTAAAATCTGAACAGATTTTTAAAACACTAGGCATAATACACTTACCGACTTTATAAATGGTGACAAAAGAAAACTGGGCATCATACACTACCAGACTTTAAAGTTGTTCCGATCACAACGAACTCACGCAGAAACATGTGCCTTGTTGCTAGGAGACGCATGACAAATAAAAACGTGTGTTCTAAAATCGGCTGAAAATATCAAACATGTTTGATATCCTCTGACTGGATAGAATCAAAGTCTGAAGCTAAAAAAATCGGAGTCTGTGACCATAATACACTACGATATTTTCTGTGGAATCTGTCAGCTGTAATCTGCAGACTGGCTCTGACTTTCCTCAACTAGCGTCAACTTGTTCAGACTGTAAAATTAGGGGGAAATCAGGGCAAAAATCGTGTAGTGTATTCCAGGCTTTACTTGAATGTTGTGTTTAAAAATGAATGGCAGGTAAGTGGAAAAACTAACCTGCTTGAAGTTTACAGGTGTACAGTTCCAGAGGTTGCAAGGTAGGTAAGGTCAAAGGACATGCTAATGGGTCCTAAGGAGTCCGTGAGTATGAACAGGTGGGTACTAAATGTTTGTCCGTGTTGGGCACAATGGACTTTTGAACAATGGGTAAGTGAAGGTAAGGACGGGGACCCAGGCAGTGCATGAGATTTAAATACAGAAGAATGAGGATTATTTACATTCTTCAGAAGTTTGAGATAAGTTTTAGGAAGTCAGGACTAGGGATGTAACGACTAGGGAAGTTTGACGATAAATCATGATACAATTCCCCACGGTTAGTAATACCGTTTCATATTTTAATTATCATTATAACCGTATTCGATTACCGCAATTTGAACAACTGATGAAAAATAAATACTGTAGCATAAAGCACAGCTTTAAGTAACAATGTCATGTGCGCACAGCATGCAGAGTAGTTTTGTTTTGTGTGAAAAGACGGCAGAAAAGCTGGGAGGGAGGTTTTAAAAGAGTGCTAAGGGCATATGCGCCGATCCCTGAGCACCCACGGAAAAACACGAGATTAGGGGTGTGCGATATATATCGTTTGCGATATTATCGTAATTGTTGTTTTAACGATGTGCAATTTGACAATATCGAGTATTTTGCAAAAACCAAACAAAGCGCCCCTACAGAGTGCACGCATACATTAGCCTAACGTGGTGATTAATAAAGTGGGTTAAACAGTGCACGCGCGCGATTAGAGCGTGTTCTTTCACTGCATGATTCAGTCGATTAAAATGCATTAAGAGTGATCGCAAAATTCAAGATATGGGGGCAGAAAATGTCAATATTTACGTTTCATATAGTTAAAATCACACAAAGGGTGCAGTTTTTTTCTTCAAAATAAGCATGATTACAAATGTGATATTGCTTTTATACAACAGTCCAATTAACAATAAGTTAATATTAAGATACTTACGTTTTAGACACCATATTGCCTGTTTTTGCTCCATTTCGCCGACAAAAAAATAATTACAAACAGCTACAGCACTGTTTTGCGTCTCTGAGCAACATGAGAGTGATTCGTTCCTGAATGATTCAATCGTTTAAATGATTCGGTTCAATCGCAGTGACTCACTTATTACCAGTGACTTTCTGCCACCTACTGGCGATTTTAATTTCACATTTAAAGTCTATTTTCGTTTTTTAAATTATTTTAAATATCAGTATTCAATGTTTTATTTTTAAAATTTCAAAAAATTATGCATTTGTAACTGCAGGTTAAAGCACTCAAAGTCCCTCTGAGCTGCATTAAGTGTGTAAATACATCTAAATCCCACTTCAGATGCAACTTCTGCAAAGATTCATTTTTATAATACTGGTTTCATTTGTTTGGTAACTGCCTAAATGTGTGTTATCTTAATTGACTGATTAAAAGTTACAATTTGACTCAATAATCACTGATGTGAACTGACCACACAGAATATGAAGAATATCAAAAACTGCAGCTGTCCACGGTAGTCAGATATTAGCAAATTAACACACTCTACAAAATATTGTCTAATTATCGTTATCGAAAAAATCCCCCAAAATATCGAGATATCATTTTGTTTCAATATCGCACACCCCTAGTCTCCGTTCATTTTAACCAATAAGAAATGGATTACCGCTTTTACGACTTTATTCTCATTTTCATAGGTCATTTAAAGCTGTTTTTGGCGTTTTGAATGGTAAATGTCAAGAGTGCATTGTAATACGAGAGGGTGCCTGCATTAATCTCTCGGCTTGCAGTGGGCTTGCTCTTTCGTATATTGTGATCATGGCTCTGCGCTCCCTCAGATATAACATGTTCACCCTCAAACTTTGTCCTTTGTACGTGCAAATAAGTGCTTATTGTAAACAGGTATTTATTAGATCATTTTTATTTAGGGTTTAAGCGCAACCCTCATAGAAAGAATGCGTGCATTATTTGGTAACTTATGTATTTGTAGTCCGTGTGTTTCACTTCACAATTGGGGGTTGGGCACCCACCGGCAGAAACATAAATTGGGAATTATATGAATGTACCTCTGAAGGTTCCGACTGTCTTTAGAAACGATTCGATGGCGTTTTGTTTTCATCTTCTCTCCATGTAATACCTAAAGAAGTGTCCTTAATTGCAGTACTGCTTTGTCCACGGAGTTCACGGGAAACGGCTGTAATTCAGATTTTCCATAAGTGCTGCCTCCTGTTAGTGAGTAGATTTACAGAGACTTGCATTTACATTCAGTAAGGCCACCAAGATGGTAATGGTCCGCTGCGAGAACCCATTATAATCAGTGATGCTGTCTACGGATGCGGCACGATACAACAAGACAAATCCTTCACAGTTAACTGCCTCGTCCTATTTATGATGTACGGACACAAAGTTCAAATGTCCTGTGAAGACAGACTCGACCTGTTGTGTTGCAACGCGGCATCCGGTTTAGACACGGTTCACTGGTCCTCCACCAAGCAGGCAGGCATGTTTGTCTGTACGCTAGTGATGCGCGGATGAGCTAAAACGTCACTCGAAAACGCAACTTCAAATTAATTATCAAACTGCCCGCACCTATATTTTTGTCTGATTTAGATAACCGAACCCGACCCGCACCCGGAGGTCATGAAAAACCCGGAAAAGTCATGGAATTTTAAAACAGCAATTTCCAAGCCTGGATCGATTTGAAAAAATAAATAAACCTAGAAAGTTTTGGAAAAGTAATGAAAATCTATTTCACAATGTTCTGTATAATAGAATTATGTTTAATTATGTCCTGAATTTCAGTGCGGTAGATTATTGCGCATATATCGCATTACTCATTCCCACAGCTTTCAACTTTAAAATGAGGAAAATTACTGCAAAACATTTATTCAATATAGCATAAATAGGTTAGATGAGTAAATTAATTCACACAAATCATCAGATCAAATCAGTAATTTGAAAACAGCGTGAGTGGTTCAGCACCGAGTCCTCTCTGACCTTTTCTTCACATCGGCGCATCTAAAGCTGCACGCTGTGATACAAGACTAGCTCACGTTTCGGTGCAGTTAACAGAATTGTCAATTTCCTAATCGGTCATTGTTGCATCGTTACAAAATGTATTATTTTCATGTCTTTTTAAGCCATTCGGTACTCGTGCTCTCCTTTTCTATGCGCTCAGTCACACCACAGGCGAGCACCAGATCAAACAAGCAAAGCTTGTTGGGCTTAAGTGGCCAAATACACACACAATGATGTCAAAATGGTCGTCCTGGCGAATATCCTCGTAAGCACTGTCAGTTTTGTCTTTAGTTAATGTAAACCGTTACAAAAGAAAAGCGCATGTGTATCAGTATTGGATTCGTGAAATAGGTCTTGTGACCGCAGCCTATAATAAAACTGTACCATCTGTCATTAATGTTAATCAAACAACAAAAGACAGAAAATCCCTCACTGCTCTTGACTAAATAGCCTAATGTTTTGTTGAATAACTTTAATATGTTAATTTACACTTTATTCGATTTCTGTAGCCTATTTAGAAAATGTAGTTATTATTTGCATCATTAATGATTTATCTTATCCACCCGCAAAGAATCAGAATGCATTTTTTTATTACGCAGGCCCGCGGATATAACCGCCATCCGCACATCACTACTGCACGCGCTCTCTGTGGAATCACGGCGGATGTTGCCACATTTCTTGTTGGCATCTTCCATTTACCACTGTCTCGTTCGTATTTGGCCAGTTTGGAGAAAGCCTCACCAATACAAACCTGATCAGCCGGGCGTTTGTGATCACGTGAACTTGAAGACATTTGTACAAACGCGGATGGGTGACATGAATGGAAATGATTCCAGATTGGTGATTTGGATCAATATTTGATTTCCCAACAAGGTCCATTGTTCATCACAAAATAAATTTGCTGAAGGCAAAATAAATATTTTCTCGCGCTTAAACCTGCCAATCTAAAGGAAACGCTGTGTATGGCGTTTGAGGTCATTTGTGAATTAGCATAGATTTTGTAGTCTAAATAAAAATATTTGCAACTGTTACTATTACTACACTTGTATACAAAACTTTGTAATATGCTTGTTATGGAGTGTGTGTGCACTACCGCCGGTGGCAATAGACAATGGCGGTGACAGCTAACCACCGCGGCTGTCACGGCGACCGTCACAGCCCTAACATTCAGCCCGTGTGCAGTTTTTGTCTGGCCAAAAAACAGACCGAATTGGCATGCCCTGCTGTAGCCTAAATTTTGACCAGTTAATGAAAAACAAGCTTATAGATTCTACACACTTAAACGATTCAGATAAGTTATCATCGAAAGAATAATCGGCCAACTAATCGATTATCAGAATAATTGCTAGTTGCAGCCCTAATACTGTTACATCCCTAGTCAGGACAGTATGTACCAGCAGATAATGTGTTAAAATCTCACTCACTAATGTTTGGAAGTGATTGATGCAAGTACATTTTGAGCATGACCAACAGTTTGGTTAGTTTGAGAGAAAACACTTCCCGGATTAAGCTGACATATTAGAATTTAATTTCTTGTAACGTGGATCTTTTATAGTATTTTACAGTAACACACCAGTTCTCTGTAACATGCGTCTCGTTAGAGAACGGCTTCTGTTTATACTGCTAGTTTGAGGGAAGCAGAAAGGGTCCCCTGTACAATGTCAGTCATTCACAAACTCCCTTGTGTTGGTCTCTTCCCAATTCACGGTAAGTCAGTTGGGGTTGTTAGAGACAACCGCTAGTCATTCCAGAGCAGTAACTATAGACATGAAAAAAAAAAACTCTCACATTTTCATCGTTGCAGGAATCCAATTCCCCTCCTACGGAACGCAAAGCCGTAACAAAAGCAAATAATGAACAGCTTCTACTTCTTTCTTGTCACCATTGCTAGACAAATGTATATGGATCAGCCCAGAGACGAAAAATGCGTCCTTTTGAAGGTTTTCAACGCAAGGCTATTGTAATTTGTCCCACGGATGAGGATTTAAAAGAGCGAACATTAAAGCGAACTGATGAGGAAGGGAAGGATGTTCCCGATCATGCTGTGTTAGAAATGAAAGGTAGGAATGCCATGGATAACCAAAACAAATGTTCAAAACTACACACCAGATCTGCTTTGGCTGTTTTTTTTGTTGTTGTTTTGTTTCTTTATTTTAAGACTTGGAAGAACCCACCCGTCCCTCCTTCTGTTAAACCTTTTTTGCCAGATAAAAGAGCTTCTCTCACCTTTTTTTTCATCTCTCCCTGCCCTGTTAACTTTATTTTCTTGCATATTGTCTCTCATGCCATTCCTCACCACTACAAACCAGCTCATATAATCAGGATTGAGGATAAGGATTGCTGCAATTGGTTCTAGCTCTCCAATTCACTTCAGCATCCGAGCAGTTTGTATTGGCTGTACTATTAAACGTTGAATAAATTATTGGACAGCTGTCCTCAGCTAGGTACTTCTTAATTTGCAGGGACACCTTTTATCATAACACTCTTTTTCTGGCAACTGTTTTTAGTTCAATATTCATTCCCTAAGACCCCCCTACATTGTCCTCATATTCTTACTCTGGGACAAGTGTTTTCTTACACAGCTAAGGCAACGTTTGTCCTAGAGCATATTAACTTTATCACCACATGCTCCAGTTCTCTCTCTTTTACTCTCTGTCCCCTTGTTCTGTCCCCTCCCCTGTATTTTTGCTGTCACCATTGTATGGTGCTGATAATGATTCTCTTTGTCTTTTGCCGGCGCGGCGGTTCTGTCCCTCATTGCGTGCCTCGGCTCCTGCAGCAAACTTTGTGCTGCCCGAAGTTGGCGAGTTCCTGGACGGGGTGACATTCGTAGAGCTTCAGCACGAAGAAGCCGACGCTCTCATCAAGCAGTACAATGAAGAAGGCCGTAAAGCCGGCCCTCCCCCAGAGAAGCGCTTTGATAACCGCCAGGGTGGTTTCCGCGGCCGTAGTAACTTCCAGCGCTATGACAATCGTGGTGGACCTCAGGGTGGCAGAGGTGGCTACCAGAACAGGGGCGGCTCTGGAGGTGGAGGCGGAGGCGGAGGCTACCGAGGAGGTAAGAGTCCTGAATTTACTAGTTTTGTTCCTTTCAGATTTGGGGGCAGTAAATTATTATTTTTATTATTTAAAAATAATAAAAGTCCCCATTTATCAGAGGGCTTAGGTATTAATATTACTGCAGTATTGTTGCTGTGTTTGTATAAACTAGTGTTGTCAAAAGTACCGACTGCGATACTAATCAGACACTGCTATCTTTTTAGACAATCACAGTCATATCTGTTGAGTGTGTGAGAACACTATGGTCAATCAGCGGTGTTTAAGTATCCACTACAGTAGGGTTGGGCGATGGAAGATGACATCGGGCAGGCAGGCAGGGGTGCGAGCAGGGGGGGTTGTGGGAGTGGGGGATGGTGTGTGAATCCGTATTCAGAAAGGCACGGAAAACAAACAAAGATGGCTACATACATTTTCACTTACAACATAAACAGAGGGAGGGGAGATGACTGAGGACGAAGGCGAATGATTTACAGATCCTGAGCACTACTGACACTGATCTTGTAAAATGTGTGGTAAGTACTGCCGCTCCATAGTATAAACAGAGTGGTACGTTCGATGGCGAATTGTGAAAGTGAAACTAAAAAGCGATCGTGCATTTAAAATGCCAGGCATAATAGCGTCTCCCTGATGCCGGCAATTTATATACAGTATAATTATCCAATGACTGCGAGAGAAAGTAGGCTATTGAAATATGTATTTTCCTCATCTCGTATTTATTCCCTTTAGGGGTTCTTCCGTAGTACACGTTATTTTCTTTCCAATTGCACGGGGGATCACGATGCCTGCCCAACACTACACTACAGCGCTCAAATGTTAGCGATACCAACTGGTATCGCAGTCGGTACTTTTGACAAAACTAGTATAGGCCGATTATTTAAACAACATAATGGGCTATTGTTTTTTTTGTGGAAGCTTTAGAACAATTTACAGGTAAAGTAATTCTGACTCAAATCAATATTTCATGTCAGCATATTTTTATATATATATATATGGAGAGTAGCCATGTAATAATCAGGACAATGTACAGTTGGCCAGCATAATCTTAAAGAATTGATTTGCAATTAATGATCAGCTTACTATACATTTATTGTTTTGCATTGATGGTTAGATTCTGTTTACAAGCTGTTGATAATCAGTCAACTAATTCATTAGGATACAACCGTGGAGGCTACAACCAGAATCGCTGGGGAAATAACTACAGGGATGGAGGCTCTGGAAGCCGTGGTGGATACAACCGCAGCCAGCAGACTGGAGGCAGTTACAACCACAACCGCCAGGGCTCCTACAACAAGAGTGTCTCTGGATCAACTGGAGGCTACAACCAATCACAGGTATTAAGACAGAGCTTACATTGCCCACCAATCAATTTTTAATCTAACAGGACTTGTAGTCATTGCTTGCATCTTATTTTCTCTCTCTTTTTTTCTAGCCTCAGCCTTACAATCAAGGCTACAACCAGGCCTACAGCCAGAGCAACTACAACCAAGGGTACAACTATGGCAACTACAGTCAATACCCAGGATACACCCAGAGCTACAGTCAAACTCCAGCGCCAACAGGACAGACCTATAACCAGCAGCAGCAGAGCTACAATCAACAGTACCAGCAGGTGAGATTGTCTGAGGAGGAAACTGCAAACATTCACCAGGGTCAGAAATCCAGTTTTCCATTAGGGGACAATATAAATTAAACTTGGGTTATTTGTTTTGTCTTGTATATCAGATAAGGGCTGTGCAATTAATCAAATGAGATTGTCATGCGCATCTTGTCAGTAAAGCCGGTTCTGTGATTTGTAGTAATTCTCCATCACGTGCTTTCAGATGGAGCAGCATTTACTACACAGAGCCATAGTTCACTGACAAGCTATGCTAAACAGTATAACTGTAAAACATAACTGTACCACAGTACAATATAGGTAATGGCATGTGTTTAATGTTTACATTGGGCACTCCCCACCAGGTACAATATTCTGATTGCTTGCATTTTCTTTTTAAGCCCCAAATAATAATGTACTCGTTCTAATAACTTTATATTGTAATGTACTCATATAAATATATAAAAAAATTATCTTAACATTGCTGGTAGGTTATCATTGCACAAATTAACGCACTCTACATTTAAAAAATAAGAATTAGAAGCGTTCTAAACTAATGCGCTGTCTTCACTGTATCTAATTGCGCGCACGCACACACACACACACACACACACCCTCAGTCTCACAAACAGATCATGTTGCGGCTGCACACAGACATTCAGCAACAAACTTTTTAGTGCTGCCCTGCAATTTTATCAATAAAATAGCTTAATCGCTCAAGAGCTACATTATCTTTCTCAACAAGGAGCTGGGAACATCATTGTTTCTAAAGGAATTAAATCCACAGCTTCACTGTTAACAGAGAAACACGAGAAAACGGTAGCAATTCATACATACAGTCTCTTCTCTCTCTCTCTCTCTCTCTCTCTCTCTCTCTCTCTCTCTCTCTCTCTCTCTCATATAAATGAACACTTGATGAATTACACTTTTCTTAGAATAGAATATGGAAATGGAGATTGCTAAACTGTAAGCTAACTGGTGTTTTCAGAAAGCCAGAGCTTTTATCCACAGAGGAGAGCAATGTTCTCTCCAAGTTCCCTCGGCCGCGCAGAAGAAATAATGTGCCACGCACACGCAAAAATGAGTTGTGAAAAAGCCAAATAATCACAATGCTCGGGCAAACCGCTATAGAGTTGATGTCGCTATAGAGTTAGAACCGGTGAATGCGGTTACAGGTTTCATAGAAAGAGTGATGTGTGCCAAATAGGGATGCAACGATTATAGATTTAGTTGGTACGATTATAGTCTGAGGAATAATAACGGTTATTACGATTATTATGCATTTATTCATTTCACAACATAACATTACATAAACACTCTTTAGATATTAAAGTGTTATTTATTGCTGCTTTTTGAAACCGGAATAACACAGTAACCAATAATACAGCTCAAAATAATAATACTAAAGAAAAAAGTCTATCTCTTCTATTGGAATTAAAAAAGGTGACCTATGCTCTGTAAACATGCATGTCAGTATTTCCATTTTGAATATAACAAATGGAAATAGATCAGAAATGTATTTGGTGTTTTCATTTTGTATATTCTTTCTACATTTATTTTATACCTGAGGTACAGAAATTGGAAAGATGGTGAAAAAAAGACTTATGAATAATGCTATAACAATGATGATAAATCAAAATGTTAATAATTATTAATATTACTAATATTAACTTTATTTATCCCACAGAGGACTGTTACTAATGAGAGGAATAAACTGAAATATTATTGTAATCAACTACTCATCCATACTTATTCATTTTAATAATCTTTATTCATCTGATTTTACATATGATCTGAGAAAATCATGTCTATTATTTTGGTTTGTGAGATCGAGATCGAGCTGCCCACACAAACATTCAGGACAGAAACTTGTCGTCAACGCTGCCCAGACTTTCATTAATAAAATAGCTCAGATACTAGATCGCTACATTATATTAATCAGCAAAGAGGGGGTAAAATTACTGTTTAAATAACTAAACTCAAATCTTCATTGTTTGTAGTGACGCGCAGATGCAGGTAGACTAATTCACACACGCAACGGTCACCTCTCTCTCACACGCGCTCTCTCTCTGTCTCTCTCTCTCTCGCGCGCGCGCGCTCTCTCTCTGTCTCTCTTTCCGCATCTCTGTGTGAAGCGGGAAGAATGCTAGAGATAACAAACTTTGCGTCAGGTGGTTCTTGCCTTCACGTCGTGCAGTAAAATCCTTTATTTCACAACGAGAACAGGTTGGCTAGCTGTGCATTATCCTTATGTATACTCTTTAACAGCAATTTAAACGGCAATATTTAAATGACGCCCTGGTTATTCTTGGTGTACCCAAAATGGTCCCACACTATCAACTTCAGACATTCTCTGGTGGAAATAAAGGATCGCTGAATAAAGGTTCCTCTGTAATAGTTAATCTAGTGTGTGTAGTAGCCTCCGTGTCTCTGTTAAGCATGACATTTTAAGCTGGTGCACCGCTCGTGTAACTTTTTTGTTTTGTGCAAGCTGCAACCGTTCCGTGCAACAGAAACACTCGGTTTAGCGAAGCCTTTATGATTAATTAACCGTAACGTTTAAAAGCGCGGTTAATAGTAAAACCGGTTAATCGCTGCATCACTAGTATCGATACTCATATCGTCAAATCTCTGATGATACATCGTTGTATCGACATGTCGAACACAGCACTAGCGTTCATAATCTCAGATGCATCACCCTATATCAGATATTTCAATTTAACCCATTACCTAACATGCCAAAAATGAATTAGTTTGTTGCTTTTTACGCATTAGAACATTAAGACTCTATGTTGGTTATTTTAGTAAACAGTTATTCAAACTAGGAATACATTATATACAAGCAAAGAATATTTTTCTTCACTGAAGCGGTTCAGTCTAGCGAAGTTCTGCACTCTTGCAAACGCTTAGAATTGCTGAAGCTGTCTTCACTGCTAAATTAATCTCTTACTTACATAGTATTTGCACTTTGTTTATGATAAGAAAATTAATGAGTGTAATTAAATGCAGATCTAGATGTAATCCTACAGTCAACATTTTTCACATGTTAACTTTAATCATCATGATGACAGCTGTGATAGATTTAGTTTAGTAACTGTGCAGGGGCATTTCTTGCCCCTTTATCTTGAATGCATGTGCACGTATTTTTATACATTGTACCTTTCTTCCCCCAGTACGCTCAGCAGTGGCAGCAGTACTACCAGAACCAGAGCCAGTGGAACCAGTACTATAACCAATACGGCAACTATAACCAGCAGGGCACCCAAGGCAGCCAGGGCGCCCAGGGAACACAGTAGTAGCAGCATCGCAGCCGTTTCAGACGGCCCATTCCCTAAGCAGCATTCCTTATGTCTTTTTTGTGCTCCTTCTCTTACCCAGTCTTACCCTTTTTTGCCTGCTCTCTGTAAACGTTTATTCTCCCTATTTATGCCAACCTTAAAGGTAACCACATTTCTGTGGCCCTCCATTGCTCTGTTTGAGTTTTGGTGAGAAGTATCCCTTTTTGCTCTACTACTAAATATTTGTTTACATACAGCTTGATCTTTTTTTTTCTCTGTGTACTTGTAGATGAGAGGTTCGACATTTGAATTTAGTAATGTGTGGTTTAGTCCGCTGCAAAAAGCTCACACACTATGATGTGCTTGAATATTTCAAAATTGAGCGGGATAAATGTATTGAGAAAGCTTTGCACGCTTAGATATACATCTGATGTATAGATCAAAAGAGAGGCAAGGTGTTTCTGTGTTCCAATAGTTTTACCACTGATTTCATTTTATTTTTATCTTAAAATTAAAGAACCAAATTTTGCAGTAGATGATTATGGGTATTGTTCTGTGTATGATCATATGCCTGTATGTACACATCAATGTAACACCTTTGTATAGGTACATCATATTGGAAAGTTTAATAACCTAAATCTCGAATAACACTTTTCTGATGTCTCAAGCCTGTGAAGGTTATCATTTTCCTTTTTATATGCCATTTTTAAAATGACTCTGATTGGTCTGATGCACATCTACTATCAGATTGCAGATTAGTAACGATGCAAACTAGTTCCTTGTGTGGATATGTTTTTACCTTGTGTCTTGTCTGTAAAACAGTATCTGCATATGGTTTTGTGTCAAATCAAAACACATTTTGTATTTGATAATATAATAAAAAAAACATCCTGTGTTCTGTGTTCTTGTTTAATTTAGGATTTGAATGGGGGGTCTTCAAGACCTTGACCTATTAGCAGTAAGTACATGCTAGTACAGTAAATAATTGTGCAAAAAGCAAAAATGTACCTTGACCTTTAAGATGTTATTTGTTTATGTGACTTCTTCAGGTGTGGACCTTAACTTGATAGTAAAAAAGGCTTGTAAATGGATACCTTCACAAAATTAATTTTAGAATAACTATCATGTTTTTAAACTCCCTTAAAACAATATATGGATACCTGTCCTTAAAATAGAACAATTATATTCTAAGCCTAACTATGGTCATCACTGAAATTATTGAAATATATTTGTGAATGCATCATTTCAGAACACCTGTATTGGAAATGGGTCAAATCATTAGAAATTGGTAGGAGGGGTATTATGACTGAGCAAATATTATCTAACTTTTTTTAACCCATTTTACCTTATGGCCCATTTTAGCTGATATTATCCTATATATATTTTGAAGGGGCTTTGGACATAAAAATGACACTTGTTAAAAAGGATGACAAACCCCGCTATAGATGTCAACTCCACCCAAGAGGTGGACAACACTTCCTACTTTTGTAATGCATGCTAGTTCTTTAGATAAGGATGTCTCAACATCAATTGATAACAATTTCCTGCTGTTTGAAATTTAATGATAATTTGCTGCTTTTTAAAGACAGGCACAACATGAGGTGGGTTTGTGTATTAATGTTGTAGGAATAGTATACACCAGGGTTCCTCAATTAGTTTTCGCCGAGGGCCGAATCGGTCTTTGTCAGGTGATGTCACACTCACGAGAATTTAAGTGCGTCTTGGGGTACGCCATTTGTGAGGTATCAAAGCAGAGGTGTTCTGCATTTGGAGAATTGTCTTTTTCATTTGCTTCAAAATGGTACGTTCTTGTTGCGTTAACGTCTGCAAAAGTTAATTGTATGGTTGAAAAGGTCAAAACCTCACCACGAAGAAGGACATGATAGGTCTCGCACTTGAAAAAAAGAAAACAAGAGGCGTCGCCGCATCGGATAGCTTAGGTTTCAGCGGTGATACGCAAAATCATCATATTGGCCAACATATTTTCCTTTTATGTTCATTTACCCTCGACATTTTCATAAAAGTAAGTAAGAGATGTTTTAGATGTGCTTATTTGCTGATTTCTGAAGTAGCCAACATTATATTCACATGTTATTTAGGGGTATCAATGCTACTAAACAAACAACCAGGTAATGGGTGAGCAGAAACGGGTCATGTAACGCTAACGTTACCATGACATGTCTTGCAATCGTTTTATGCGTAGTGTTGAATATGAGATGTTAAAATATCCAAAATTCGTAAAGAATTGAAACTTGGTGGTGTGTACCAGCCCTTTGCCCTCTTATTTAAAAATCATAATGTTACATTTTAGGTGTAAAGAGTTAATTTATTTCACTGGCGTTGCTGCATTTACATTTTGTTTTGAGGTTATTTATTTAACAAGTACAATATAAACTGAATACTTAACTACAATAAATTTCTAATGTTTCTCATTTTTATTTCTTACAATTTTAAAAGGTACTGACTACATTTTTGTAAATTTTCATTTCATACAGTTCGGCTAGGTGTGACTAAACAGTAAGTGGGAGCAGTTAAGGAAAAAAACGCATTGCAGCCTGCTGAGACGATGACCTACCAGGCCGGAGGAGATGCTCAGCTACACACTGAAGGCCGGAGGAGATGCTCAGCTACACACTGAAGGCCGGAGGAGATGTTCATCTACACACTGAAGGCCTGAGGAGATGTTCATCTACACACTGAAGGCCGGAGGAGATGCTCAGCTACACACTGAAGGCCGGAGGAGATGTTCATCTACACACTGAAGGCCGGAGGAGATGTTCATCTACACACTGAAGGCCGGAGGAGATGCTCAGCTACACACTGAAGGCCGGAGGAGATGTTCATCTACACACTGAAGGCCGGAGGAGATGCTCAGTTACACACTGAAGGCCGGAGGAGATGCTCAGCTACACACTGAAGGCCGGAGGAGATGCTCAGCTACACACTGGATGTTCATCTACACACTGAAGGCCGGAGGAGATGCTCAGTTACACACTGAAGGCCGGAGGAGATGCTCAGTTACACACTGAAGGCCGGAGGAGATGTTCATCTACACACTGAAGGCCGGAGGAGATGCTCAGTTACACACTGAAGGCCGGAGGAGATGCTCAGTTACACACTGAAGGCCGGAGGAGATGTTCATCTACACGCTAAAGGCCGGAGGAGATGCTCAGCTACACACTGAAGGCCGGAGGAGATGCTCATCTACACACTGGAGGCCGGAGGAGATGCTCAGCTACACACTGAAGGCCGGAGGAGATGTTCATCTACACACTGAAGGCCGGAGGAGATGCTCAGCTACACACTGAAGGCCGGAGGAGATGCTCAGCTACACACTGAAGGCCGGAGGAGATGCTCAGCTACACACTGAAGGCCGGAGGAGATGTTCATCTACACACTGAAGGCCGGAGGAGATGCTCAGCTACACACTGAAGGCCGGAGGAGATGCTCAGCTACACACTGAAGGCCGGAGGAGATGCTCAGCTACACACTGAAGGCCGGAGGAGATGCTCAGCTACACACTGAAGGCCGGAGGAGATGCTCAGCTACACACTGAAGGCCGGAGGAGATGCTCAACTACACACTGAAGGCCGGAGGAGATGCTCATCTACACACTGAAGGCCGGAGGAGATGCTCAGTTACACACTGAAGGCCAAGGCCGGAGGAGATGCTCAGCTATTAGGGATGGGGCGAGATCTCGTGTCACAAGATCTCGTGAAATCCGATCTATCTCCGATCTTGATTCAAGCACCCATGCAATCTTTTTCCTGAATGACAAGGATTCAGCTATGTCTATTGCGAATGTTTCACATGGCGAGTGTCAGTGGAGCGTGAGAAGCACGTTTTGTAGCTGCCCATGTGTGCACGCTGTCATTCACTGATATGGGCGCTGACAAAAGACGCGCTGCTCAAGCTCCACTGATGCTGACGCTGTGAAACAGGTGTTAAAGACATTAAAATCAAATAAATTTGTCCTACCCTGTCAGATTTTCCTACCTCCCATTAAAACAGTGGGTAGTACAATTCGACAATGAAAAATACTACCTGTTAAATTATATTTTATTAATTTGTACACCTACCACAACCCTAAACTTACCCTTACAGTAATGCACATACAGTAATTACGTGTTATATTCACGGTTGTGGATAGAAGGGATACATCTAGTACCGGAAACCAACAATAAATATTTTTTCTACCTGTTAGATTGTTTTATTAACGTATACACCAACCCCAACCCTAAATCTACCCTTACAGTAATTCAGATACATTAAATATTGTTGTTCAGCGTGAGAAAAAGGATGCAATATTGATGCGCGCATGCGCAATAAGCCGAGGTAGGAAAATCTGATGGGTAGGATAAAATGTCAGGACACCGGCAAGGGCGCTTCCAGTTTGTATGGTAACTAAGAGAAACCATCAGCTGTGTGGGAGTCACGCCCCCTCATTAAAACAACATAGAAAATGTCTAGTTGTATGCAGCTTTAAATCGAGTTTATATTATATTTATATATATATATATTATATATTCTCCATACCCATGGAAAATACAGTTTTCCGACGTCAAAAGCAAATAAAGGCAGCATCGGAGCACTGTATTGTCCCGCTGTGCTGTGTGTCTTAACGCTACAACTCCTGTGCTAGTTTTCATTCCTTTCCAGTGAAGGAAGAGATCAGGAAAAAATGGATTGTAAACATTAGAAGGATCAACTTCCATATCACGAAACACACAAATGTATGCAGTGTACATTTCAAACCAGATGATTTTGTGGAAGGAACAAGTAGGCTAAGGGTGAATCCCATTTCTCTGTCTTACTCCTTCGTCTTACCCCTAGCCCTTGTCCCTCGAAACAGAGTGGTAAGAGCTAGGGGTGAAAACATACTCCTATGAAATGAGACGCCACTTGGTTACTGTTACGTCATCATACATCGTTGCTAGCTGGCTGCTACGTCACCAGATAAATATATATGTAAGTTACAGGACTGTGTAGAGCACAAAACAAGACTGTCGTAATTTTAAATAAATTATTTAAGCCGAAAATACTCTCTGGATGATCTGGCCGCAGTGTGTTCTGGGTACCCCTTGGTTTCAAGTAACGTTAAGCTTGCGAAAATCCTTGGTTTTAAGAGCTATCTACCCCTTCCCTTAGCCCTACCCCTCGGTCAAAACGAGAATTGGGACAGCCCTTACTCTCACGTGAACGCGCAAAACTAAGGGGAAGGGGTAAGACAGAGAAATGAGAAATCTCCAGCTATCCTACAACATGTCCTCTAGACCCAATCCCCTCGCACATTCTCCAAGCAATCTCTCCCACACTCTTACCAGCACTCACACACATCATCAACACATCTCTCCTCACAGGCATCTTCCCCACTGCATTCAAGCAGGCTCGGGTAACACCACTGCTCAAAAAACCTACATTAAACACTTCTCTTATAGAAAACTACAGACCTGTCTCTCTCCTTCCATTCATAACCAAAACACTCGAACGAGTTGTCTTCAACCAGGTCTCATTGTTTCTTTCACAGAACAACAAACTGGACACTAAACAGTCAGGTTTCAGGAGTGGCCATTCAACTGAGACTGCGCTACTCTCAGTCACTGAAGCCCTGCGAATTGCAAAAGCCGATTCCAAATCATCAGTCCTCATTCTGCTGGATCTGTCTGCTGCTTTTGACACTGTCAATCATCAGATCCTCCTGTCCACCCTCTCATCACTGGACATCACTGGAATTCCACTTCGCTGGTTTGAATCGTATCTCACTGGTCGGTCTTTCAGGGTGGCCTGGGGAGGGAAGGTATCCAAAGCACATAAATTGGTCACTGGGGTTCCCCAGGGATCGGTTCTTGGACCCCTCCTTTTCTCCACATACACTACATCACTGGCTCCCATCATACAGGCACATGGCTTCTCCTACAATTTCTACGCTGATGACACACAGCTCTATCTCTCATTTCGACCAGATGATCCAACGGTAGCTACATGGATCTCAGGCTGCCTGGCGGACATCTCGGCATGGATGAAAGAACATCATCTACAGCTCAACCTGGCAAAGACTGAGCTTCTTGTCTTCCCTGCAACTCCAACTCTACAGCATGACTTCACGATTCAGTTAGGTTCATCAACAATTACCCCATCAGCTTCAGTCAGAAATCTTGGTGTAATCTTTGATGACCAGCTGACCTTCAAAGAGCACATTGCAAAGACTGCTCGATCTTGCAGGTTTGCACTACACAACATCAGAAAGATCAGGCCCTTTCTGACAGAGCATGCTGCACAACTTCTTGTCCAGGCCCTTGTCATTTCTAGACTGGACTACTGCAATGCTCTTCTGGCTGGACTTCCATCAAACACAATCAAACCTCTACAAATGATTCAGAATGTGGCGGCACGACTGGTCTTCAACGAGCCCAAAAGAGCCCATGTTACACCTCTCTTTGTCTCCTTGCACTGGCTACCAGTTTCAGCTCGCATCCAGTTCAAGACATTGATGCTTGCATATAGAACAACCACAGGCTCAGCACCCACCTACTTCCACTCACTATTACGAATTTACATCCCCTCCAGAAGTCTGAGATCTGCTAGTGAGCGACGCCTCGTGGTACCATCACAGAGAGGCTCAAAATCACTCTCCAGAACATTCTCGTTCACCATTCCTGGCTGGTGGAATGATCTTCTCACCCCCATCCGGAATGCTGGATCCCTGTCAATATTCAAGCAACAACAGAAAACTCATCTCTTTCAACACTACTTGACTTTCACTTTTTTCAAAATCTTCTTTCTCTTTCTCTTTTACTCCTTCCCTTGCTAGCTTGTACTTATTTGAACAATGCCTGATACTTGGTGTTATGGGCACTTCCTCTGTCTGTTTGCCTCTTCTAGATTAATCGCTTTATGTATTCCCCAATTGTAAGTCACTTTGGATAAAAGCGTCTGCAAAATGACTAAATGTAAATGGGATTCACCCTAAATGGGACTAAAGTGCGTAGAATGCAGGTGTGTGTGTGTGTGTGTGTGTGTGTGTGTGTGTAGTGTAATGTGTCAGGATGTGTGTGTGAGTGTTGAAGGGTGTCGTGTGAAAAGTCAGTGTAGTTTCATTATCTGAGAATCAGTTTAAGACTTAGTAATTACCTAATTACTGTACCTTATTTTTTTTTAAAGAAACTATTTATTTATTTGCAGATTTGCTACCTATAAACACATGATGGCCTTCTGGGAACAGATTGAACCTTCAACACACAGGATGATTTGCGTCAACAGCTCCAAAGTCACCAGGGAGACTGGGCTATATGTGAAGACTCGGGCACTTCCTGCAATCGACAAATTCTTCCTCTTCATGATGCACCTTGCTTTGGGCCTCAAGTAGAAAGACTTGGCTCATCGCTTCCATGTCCATCAGACTACAGTGAGCCGCGTCATAACCACTTGGGTGAACTTCCTCTATTTTCTTTTAGGTTCCGTGTAAATTTGGTTGCCGAGAGAGAGAGTGCGAGCCTACCTGCCAGATGAATTTGAGAATTTCCGAGACACCCAGGTTATCCTGGACTGCACCGAGCTACGCTGCCAAACGTCTTCGTCTCTGCTATTACAGAGTGAGGTCTTTTCCAACTACAAGTCTCACTGTGCCTTCAAGGCTTTGATAGTAACTCTTGCCTCTGGACTGTATGCAGGGTCAATCAGTGACCGGGAGCTGTTCAAGCAATCAGGGATCATCGACGTCCTTACCGCTAACATGGCCATAATGGTGGACAAGGGCTTCTTAATTGATAACCTGGTACCATGCAAAATCCACAGGCCTGCTTTTGTGACTAATAGCGCACAAATGTCTGCCGGAGAGGTGAGACACACAGTCTGTGGCCAGGCTCAGGGTGCATGTTGATTGCCTGATCCGGAGGGTGAAGGAACATAAGTTGTTTGACGCAATCATCCCCTTGTCCATTTCTGGTAGCATTAACCAACTGTTTGCAGTGTCATGTCTTCTCATTAACTATCAGAATGGACCACTTGTCAAGGCATGGTGCCAGTGAATCTACACCGTGTCATTCTTGTCTGTGTACTAAGTCTTTTAAAGTCTTTATTTGGCACATTGAAATGTTGTAAATATACTGTTGTATATATGGTCTGGAAATAGTCTAATTTTCTTACTATGATTGCCTAATATATTTTTTTGCTTGTTGCTTTTGTCTCATCTGGGATGTTTTTTGACTTACCACATATAATTATGTTAACTATCAGAATGGACCACTTGTCAAGGCATGGTTTGAAATATTGTAAATATTTTCTGCAAACGGTCTAATTTTCTTACTATGATGGCCTGATGTTTTTTTGCTTGCCTTTTGACTTACCACTACAGTTCGTACCAACATTCTTTCATTACTGATACCTGATAATTACCATTAATCTTGACCAGTTGGTTCATTAAAAAAAATATTTTACAATCCAACTTTTGACCTCTTTCCTTTGTTAGAGCAGCCGTAGTTAAACCTGCAATTGCAACACAGTTCTAATTCTGTCAATCTTCTGCCACCTGCTCACATGTTTATTTACAAATATGGTGAAAGACAAGACTAATATACAGTATTTTCAAGTGTCTTTTCTATTTATTTGAATGTTGAGTCATAAGTTATATTTATGAATTACATGTATTATAATAGTTACCTACAACATTTCTTCCCAATTATTAAATCAAATAAATAAATAAATAGATACACAAAATCCCTTTCAGAGCCCATCAACACAGTAACTTGATGGTCCATGGGCACTTTGGGAAATGCTGTACTATTGTATGCTAGTCTAAATTGACAGATATTAAACAGTATAAAAATATCTGTGAACAACAGCAGCATACAGTGTAACAGTAAAACAATAACAGTATGTGTACTGTATACTAAGTAAAAATGTCCATTTTGTATAGACTTGCTAACATAAACAACAGATCAGTTTGAATACTGTATAGACTCGCAAAAATGAACAATAGCTCAGTTCAGATATTGTAAAAATGAACAATAAAACCTGAACTCACTGAACTGATTAATGAGCTGATTGAAACTGATTAAACTTATTGAAAGATATATGCCTAAGGCCATTGGAGTGACTTACTGCAAACACTTCTGTATGTAGAAAAATTATCTGCTCTGTCTCTAATGGTGTGCATTACATCAAGATCTTTATAAATTTTCTCGACAAACATGTCTTCCTGAGCACAAAGAACAAAATCACACCACTTTATCCCTGTCAATAGCATCTGACCTTGAACTTGCCAGTAGTACTTTTGCTGCCTCCTTAGTTTTAAACCACCACCAGACCTTAGATAGGGGCAGTCCACATAACTCTTGATATTGGGGCATTTGACCTCAAGGAGACCAAATGGTGGGTTCCCAGAGGGATCAAAGATGACTCCATCAGGAGAGCTACCTAGCCATGGAGTACCAGGATGTACAATGAACCTGCAGGGTGAACAGTTCACATTTTTAAGAGTGCAATACTCTTTAACAATGAGTGGCTCCATATCAATACCTCTCCTCATGTCTTTGGTCTGACCAGTCCCCCTGAGTATTTTTTCAGCCAGATTCTCTGCAGACGTATGTCCACGAACATGGCATACCTTGTGGAAGCATCGTCTCAAACGATGCCACTCCTGGCACAAACTCTGCACTTGTGTTGCAGCTTCTATACTGTGGGCCATGTTGAATGACACCTCTAGAGACTTCAGGTGCAGATTTTCCTGCTCTGATAGAACAAAGGCACAGGATGGTGGTTCGGGCCTGTAGCTGTGGATGGGAAGGGAGGGTGAGGCAGGGGTAGATGGGATGTTGATGACTTCCCTCATTGCTGGTGGTTTATGCTGAAATGACAGCACGCTCCCTGCCTGACAGCTCCAAAAGCAGACTGGACTAACGGGACATCAGCTGACATGCCATTGTTGTTACCAAGGGTGCAAGTGAAGGGGGAAAGTCTTTGTACACCTCTGATACTCTCAACATGGCAAGATCTGTCAGTTCCCCATCCAGCACCTTGTAGAGAGAACTTCTGAAAAATAATACCAGTAAAAAAAAATAGCATTAAAGAAAAAATCATTACACCAAACGTCTGCCACAACATACATAAAATGGGTTCCATTTAAAAACCACACTGAGATACGAAGTAAAGATAATCTCACCTTACACAGTCTGTTGTTAAATTACTGGGTTTTCGAAACTCCATTTCTCCAACTGGGCCTGGCCTAACACCCTAACATCAGAGACACATTCAACATGGCATCACAATAGCTATAATATACACAGTAATAGTACAGTTCACATGTTACATGACTTACCAGTGTCCTTGGTTTATGCAAGATCTGCTCTGTGTCTGTGCAGCTGTGCACCGGGGGAACAGCAGGAATGTTTAGCTTTGAATAATGGGCAGTCTGATAAAGCAGTGCAACCAAATGATTGCATAAGGCACAGCCCGCCACACAAGGAACAATGGCTGCTTACCAAAACAACAGATTTTGAGTGCTTTAACATTATCTAGGGATAAATAGAAGCTTAGGTGAGATATTGCTTGACAGATAAAGTATTAACAAGAAAAATAATGCTGTATTCTAAGGCTCAAAGACAAAATATGAAAATGTACTTTTAACAATATGATACAGGCCTATTTTGCTTGGATAATGTTACTTTTATTAAGCTGACGGGCAATTTATCAGCTTGCCTAACCATTGCACTAACAATAACCCTACTCTTAAGTCGTGTGGCTTTTCACTTTTCTTCATGGATCTATGACAGACTGCCCTCACGCTGACCTCTCCTGTCACCTTGTCTTTCATTGACACTGAGTAAGGACGACGAAGACACAATTTGAGACTGTAATGTCAAATTTTTACACAGTATCTTGATAGTATCTCTATAAAAGAAAACACACAAACTCACAATCGAAAGTTAGTTGACAAGTCTGTCATAGTCGAATAAAACAGCTAACTTTAACGTTAGCCATCTAATCGTTCAATTAACATTAACGCTAACGTTAGCTGCTTCAATAACATTTCAACGTAACGACTTACCCTCGTAATTATCGATATACATCTTGAATCCCTTTTCCCGTTTGCTGGAGGGAGTGGAGCATGACTTCTTGACAAGTCTGTCCACATCATTGATAGTCAGACGAGGTAGGTCTTGAAGACAGCGAGAGTACAGGCCCGTACACACCGGGACGAATATCGGCGCGCGTTATTCGCCAGCGTTTTTCAACGCGTTTTTTGTGTTCACACCCAAGCGATTTTCGCTGACGATGAGCCGAGTGAACATGCAAATTCATTCCCTGACATTAGATGGCGCTTAATGTAAAACAGAAATACCCCGGTACACAAGGTGGCGCTGCGCAACTTTACGCTTCTGACACTCGCTTGTCACTCAGAATAAGAGAGCAAGTATTTACGCGCTTGTCAAAATCATACAAATTTGTCATAAAGTTATTTGTGTTCAGGCACCAACGAGACCAGCAGCTCTACATTCATCTTGCCTTGCATCCTCTTTGTCTTCTTATTTCTTCCCGGCAGTGTAGATCTCACCGTCGTTTAGATTTTTTTTATAGTAATAAAAATAATTTAGTTCAGTTAGAGGACACTGCAATTAAAACTGAACGCTGCTGCTCAATGCAGTGCACCGAACGAACGAGAGCCATGCATCACAGTATTGATTTTTACCTGTATTTTAAATCAAACATTGTGTTTGGGGTTATAATTGATAACCAGATTTCGCCGCGGGATTAATTTCCTGAATATAACGTGGTAACGGTCGGTAACTCTGGTGCAGTTTGAACGGGAGCGGGCGGTCTAACAATATCCCGTTCCCGACGTCCTTTCAGAACAGCATATCTGCGCTGTATTCTTATCGAGCACCGGTACAGCCTGCACTCGGACCGTTATGCGCTCGCTGCAGCACGAACCAGTGCTTCGTTTTATTTGCGGGGTTTGAGCAAAGCATGTGCAACGATGTAGATATAATATACAGCTCTCGAACAGAACAGGCAGGTTGTGATGAGTGACAGATCAGAATAAAGATGGAGTGTGAATGCGATGTCATTGAAGGACGTTCAAATCGTCTTTCCTTTTTTCTTTTTTGTATTATGCTTATTCTATCATTTTAAATGACAGACTGTGTCGAATTTATTTATTTTTCTCTGCTGCACTTTTCACTGTGTTAACAGCAAGATGTTAAATTAATTTAGTGTTTTGACAAGACTTATAAAATATATATTAGGCTAAACCTACATTTTTTTCCTATTGTGTTGTAGGCTGAATGTTAGCATAAACGAATTATATCCTGACAAAACGAATAAAAATAAGGATTACAATTTTTATATAACTTTTTTTTCTCTCTGTGACACTTTATTCCGTGTTGGCAGCAAAATGTTATTGACATTTTTCTGTCAATAAATACAAGACGAATAAAATAAATACAATTTTATGCAGACTACACTCTTATTTGTTAGCCTAACTATCTGTTCAAGCAGAAATATGAGTGAGCCGAGAGCGCATACACGGTTCGTTTGCGCATCATTTATAATGGACATAACGCGCGCCTAATGCACGATCCTGTATGTCACTGTAATCATCTTTTCCTTGATTACAATAGTCGTCCATCAAAACTTGTGTGTACTAGTGTGACACTGGCTTCTTTTATCCAACTGAGACATGTAGTTTGCGTATCATATGATTATACAGCGTTTTTGAGCCACCATTCAGTCTGTATTAGGCTACACACGATGAGAAATGTGCTGCTCCGAAACACAGAATACGTAGAGAGGTGGTACTGTTATTTATGTATAGGCTATATATTTTTTTACATGACTTAACATGCGAGTCATAATAGTGAATATATTATATTGTAGTTTTATCTCTCGCCCCCCTGGTTGAGAAACACTGACCTAAAGCATGATCTTCCAGCATTGTCTTCGTGATCGATCTAGGCATCCCTGCTCTAAGTGATGTTTAAATTTAAAAAAAAAAAACATTCGTTTCTCATTTATTTGAGAATTTATTTGCTGATTTTTATTTTTTTTAAACAGTGCTTGACGCAGAATTGCCGCTGATATTAAAGTCAAAGTAAAACACGCATTGGCGCTTACAGGGTATTGTAATGTAACTCCCCATGGGAAGATTTCCTCACCGTCACAACCCTAGGCGCTCGGCAAGACTGTTTTGTGTTTGAGCGCCCCCAAGTTGTGTTTTACTGTAACTTCAGCTGCTCCAGACACGTGAGCAAAAGCGCCAATCTCATTGGTCGGATAGTTTTTGACGCGGTGCGTCAAACCAAAAAAACGAACCCGAGGCGTTTTTTTTAAAAATGACGCTTTTACGCGTGGCGTTTTTCGCGTCGGTGTGCACACTCACATTGGCGCCCTTTGTTTAGTCACGAGGCGTTAAACGTCGGCGAATATCGCGCGCGAAATTCGTCCCGGTGTGTACGGGCCTTAAAAGAGAGCCATGTTTGCCGTTGTCGGTCAAGAGAGCTAAAATTTTGCGCTCGGTGTAACCGGAAGTTTGTCAGCCGGTATAAGCCAATCCGGAATTGTGATGCGCATAGAGAGCATTGCATTATAGTTTTCCACGTCCACTGCATTCTCAAAACTCTGGCCATTTGATAATACCCAGAATATCAAAATCAACTGCGGGCGGCAGATCCTTTTTATATTTAGCGCTTAAACTCCGGGAACACTTCCCATAAAACACAATGTATTTTTTACATCGTAATAAGATTTGATATCTACGCTAATATTAGTTTGTTTCTTCCTTATTCCGAGGTCACCGTAGCAACCCGGTCCGGTCCGTATCCAGCCCAGATGGTAACTGCAGTCACCAGATCCAGTCCGTATCCAGATCAGATGGTGGATCAACACCTAGAGACAATCTCTACAGCCCTGAATGTCAGCTGAGTCCAGTATACCTGGATGAGCCCCAGAGACAGAAGACAGATCCCCAGTGGGGACCCCGTCACCAGACAGCCATCGGGAAAAGACCACTGGAACCATTTGAGTCCTTACAATCTGACTTTGCTGCAGTTGGAAGAAACTGCTGGTTCGTTTGGCCAGAGGGGAACTAGCCCCCCGTCCCCCAAGGTTTTATTCTCCATTCTGTCACCGATGGAGTTTTCGTTCCTTGCCGCTGTCGCCTCTGGCATGCTTAGTTGGGGAATCTTCATTTCCAGCGATATAGTCGACTTGATTGCACAGATACTATTTAAACTGAACTGAGCTGGACATCACTGAATTCAATAATGAAATGCCTTCAGCTGAAAATTGAGTGTTTAATCTTGTCAATTTACATTATTTACACACTTTTTTCCTATTTTAATATTGTACAGTTTCTTTGACACAATTTGTGTTGTTAAAAGCGCTATATAAATAAAGGTGACTTGACTTAATCTTGTGGAGATGCCTTCACACACATTAACACCTCCGTGCCGCTGCGGTTGTACAGTAAGTTCAGTGTTTCCCCTACCATTATTTTAGGTGGGAGGCCCGCCCCCCAACAGCACCTCCCGCCCCCTTGAAGGTCAAGTTAATTTTATTTAATAAAATGTTCTCTATATCGCCAGATCACAAAATAAATAATTTAATGTTACCTTTCCTATAGAACCAAATCTATACCTTTTTCTTTTATTAAACAAACTATATAGCCTTATGTTATTTATCTTTTTTACAGGACGGCATGTCACTTCTGTCTCTATGTTATATGGTCACACTCTCTGTATCGAGCACAGCGGAGTTCAGCCTCCCCTCTCACACACACACACACGTTGGTTTTTATGGTTTACGGGGACTTTCCATAGGCGTAATGGTTTTTATACTGTACAAACCGTATGTGCTATTGGCCTACACCTACCCTACACCTAAACTTAGCCCTCACAGGAGACGGTGCATTTCTATTTTCCCTCAAAAAAACTCACTCTGTATGATTTATAAGCGTTTTAAATTATGGGGACACTGAAAATGTCCTCATAAATCACCTTCTCCTTGTAATACCTATGTCATACCCATGTCATTATACAAATTTGTGTCCTCATAAACCACATAAACATGCCCCCACACACACACACACACACACACACACACACACACACACACACACACACACACACACACACACACACACACACACACACACACACACACACACACACACACACACACACACACACACACACAAACACACGTACTAGCACACAAAAGAGAGCACACTTCAACTAGTATTTGTAAATATTAAGCCACAAAATCACTAATTATATATGAATTCTGCATCTCTCTGTGTTAATGAATGGCGCAGACGTGCGCTTTTGTTTACTACTCATACAGAAGCGTGCGTGACGCTTCTGGTGATATTAACATGTGCTGTCTCACTAAATCAGGACATTAATACAAAAACAACATCTCCAGAACAGCTCTGAGAGTAACTTCATGAGCATTTGACCATTTCATTTGAGTAAAATTATCCTCATCGTATAATATACACACAGAAATGTAAAGGTATTCGCTGCAACCTGTCAAAATAAAAGAATTTACCTGTTGCATTTGTTTTCACAATTTTTTTCTTGTTTACATTTTAACAGATTTTCATTTGAATATAATTTATGTACTTAACTCAAGTTTTTTTCCTAACTGTTATGGTATGATTGTTGTTAAGCCATATTTAGATATTTTCCCAATCCCGTCTGAAACCATGTGTGGCAGAGGTCCTCCATTGATAACTGTAACTCCAACATTATTTGGAAAAGTAATACTGCCTGATGAGTGCTTTTGAAAGCAAAGTCAAGTTATTTTAATTGTATAGTGCATTTAATTCCCCCAGTTTCATTCCCCACTGTTAAAGTGTCAATTCTATTCAATCATTGTAGTACAAAGGACAAGGCCAAGGCTAAATCTGGACTGCATGCTACCATACTAGTTCTTGAATAAAAGATTACAGGTACATCTATGAAAATCATGAAAAATGTCAATATTTTTTGTCACTCATTTCAGAAAGTGAAACCCGTATATTATATAGATTAATTACACATAAAGTGAAATAATTATTTATTTACCTTTATTTATTGCAATTTTGATGATTATGGCTTACAGATAATGAAAACCCAAAATTCAGTGTCTCAGAAAATGTGAATATTTCATAAGATCAATAAAAACTATATTTTAAACAGAAATTTCAGGCTTCTGAAAAGTATGTTAATTTCTATGTACTCAATACTTGGTTGGGCCTTCTTTTGCATGAATTACAGCATCAATGCGGAGTGGCATGGAGGCAATCAGCCTGTGGCACTGCTCAGGTGTAATGGAAGCCCAAGTTGCTTTGATAGCAGCCTTCAGGTCATCTGCATTGTTGGGTCTGGTGCCTCTCATCTTCCTCTTGAGAATACCCCACAGATTCTCTATGGGGTTCAGGTCAGGTGAGTTTCCTGGCAAATCAAGCACAGTTACACCATGGTCATTGAACCAACTTTTGGTACCTTTGGCAGTGTGGGCAGGTGTGAAGTTCTGCTGGAAAATGAAATCAGCATCTCCATAAAGCTTATCAGCAGAAGGAAGCATGAAGTGCTCTAAAATGTCCTGGTAGATGGCTGTGTTGACTGTGGACTTCAAAAAACACAGTGGACCAACACCAGCAGATGACATGGCGGCCCAAATCATCACTGACTGTGGAAACGTCACACTGGACTTCAAGCAACATGGATTCTGTGCCTCTCCACTCTTCCTCCAGACTCTGAGACCTTGATTTCCAATCGAAATGCAAAATGTACTTTCATCTGAAAAGAGGACTTTGGACCACTGAGCAACAGTCCAGTGTTTTTTTCTCCTTAGCCCAGGTAAGATGCTTCTGACGATGCTTGGTAGCCCTTTTCCCGAAGATGGCTGAGCGTGGTGACTCTTGATGCACTGACTCCAGCTTCAGTTCACTCCTTGTGAAGCTCTCCCAAGTGTTTGAATCGGTTTTGCTTGACAGTATTCTCAAGCTTGCGGTCATCCCTGTTGCTTGTGCACATTTTCCCACCCAATTTCTTCCTTCCAGTCAACTTTGCATTTAATATGCTTTGATACAGCACTCCTTGAACAGCCATCCCTTTCAGTAATGACCCTCTATGACTTAACCTCTTTGTGGAGGGTGTCAATGATTGCCTTCTGGACCATTGCCAAGTCAGCAGTGTTCCCCGTTATAGTGGTTTTAAAGAACAAGAGATACCCACAATTTAAACTAAATATGACAGGAATTGTAAAGTTAATAAGGTTTTCTGAATTCAGCTTAAGTGTGTGTCTATATCCATGTTCAAAATAATAAAAAAAGACTTGAATTTTGAGAGCCAATGATAAAACTCCAGCTTATACAAATCTGGGGAATCATTACAGTTAATGAAGAGGGGGGAGCTCTCATTAATTAGCTGAAATCTGTAGAGTATAAAAAGACCAAAGAGCAGCATCTCCACTTTGTGATTACCTGTTGAACAATGGCTGGAAGTTGGTGTCTGGTTCAGATTTTAGCAGTTTGTACTTTCTGTCATGTTGTTCCACAGTGGAGTACTCTGCCTCAGAACCCTCAAGCTCTGATGTTCCAGCAAACTGACCAGCGGTTTCAGAAGCCAGTTCAACAGCAAACTGACCAGCGGTTTCAGAAGCCAGTTCAACAGCAAACTGACCAGCAGGTTCAGCAGTCAGTTCAACAGCAAAATGACCAGCGGTTTCAGAAGCCAGTTCAACAGCAAACTGTTTAGATGTTTCAGAAGCCAGTTCAACCGCAAACTGATCAGATGTTTCAGAAGCCAGTTCAACGGCAAACTGATCAGATGTTTCAGAAGCCAGTTCAACAGCAAACTGATCAGATGTTTCAGAAGCCAGTTCAACAGCAACCTGATCAGACGTTTCAGAAGCCAGTTCAACAGCAACCTGATCAGCGGTTTCAGAAGCCAGTTCAACAGCAACCAGACCAGCGGTTTCAGAAGCCAGTTCAACAGCAGACCGACCAGCGGTTTCAGAAGCCAGTTCAACAGCAAACCAACCAGCGGTTTCAGAAGCCAGTTCAACAGCAACCAGACCAGCGGTTTCAGAAGCCAGTTCAACAGCAACCAGACCAGCGGTTTCAGAAGCCAGTTCAACAGCAAACCGACCAGTGGTTTCATAAGCCAGTTCAACAGCAACCAGACCAGCGGTTTCAGAAGCCAGTTCAACAGCAACCAGACCAGCGGTTTCAGAAGCCAGTTCAACAGCAAACCGACCAGTGGTTTCAGAAGCCAGTTCAACAGCAAACCGACCAGTGGTTTCAGAAGCCAGTTCAACAGCAAACCGACCAGTGGTTTCAGAAGCCAGTTCAACAGCAAACCGACCAGTGGTTTCAGAAGCCAGTTCAACAGCAAACCGACCAGTGGTTTCAGAAGCCAGTTCAACCGCAACCAGACCAGCGGTTTCAGAAGCCAGTTCAACAGCAAACCGACCAGCGGTTTCAGAAGCCAGTTCAACAGCAAACCGACCAGCGGTTTCAGAAGCCAGTTCAACAGCAACCAGACCAGCGGTTTCAGAAGCCAGTTCAACAGCAACCAGACCAGCGGTTTCAGAAGCCAGTTCAACAGCAACCAGACCAGCGGTTTCAGAAGCCAGTTCAACAGCAACCAGACCAGCGGTTTCAGAAGCCAGTTCAACAGCAACCAGACCAGCGGTTTCAGAAGCCAGTTCAACAGCAACCAGACCAGCGGTTTCAGAAGCCAGTTCAACTGCAAACTGACCAGCATTTTCCTCTGCAGCTTCAGAAGCCAGTGGTGCTGGCAGAGCCCCTTGATAAATGTGCTGTAGCTGATTATGCGCAGATCCCGTGTGGACAACCTGGGATCAGTGGTGCTGAGTGTGAAGCTATCAACTGCTGCAATAACGGACAGCAGTGTTACTATGGGAGGGCAGGTAAGCATTCTCAGGCTTACTCTTTTTGTTACATAGATTATCAGAATTAACCTCTTGTACCTTTGGTCCAGTGACTTTACAGTGTATTCGAGATGGTCAGTTTGTGGTAGTGGTGTCTAGAGATGTAACTCTGCCTCAACTGAGTCTGGATTCAGTTAGTTTCCTCGGTGGAAGCGACCCACCTTGCGGTCCTGTGGATTCCACACCTTCTTTTGCTATATACCAGTTCCCTGTGAACGCATGTGGCACAAGCATGATGGTGAGCAGCTGCATCTGTTGTTATTCTGCTTTGTTGGTATCAAGTCCATCATAAGCTGTATTTCTATTCACAGGAGGACAGAGGATATGTTGTGTATGAGAACAGAATGACTTCCTCCTATGAAGTAGGGTTCGGACCGTTTGGTTCCATCACAAGGGACAGTCATTTTGAGTAAGTGATCTGTGACTTGGTGTGAAGGTTAAACTCTGATAAATGCTACAAGCTCACCATCTGTTGCACAGGCTTCTCTTCCAGTGTAGGTACTCTGGAACTTCTGTTGAAGCTCTGGTTGTGGAGGTCAACTCTGTTCCTCCACCTCCACCAGTAGCAGCTCCTGGACCTCTCAGGGTGGAGCTCAGACTGGCCAATGGCCAATGTGTCACCAAAGGCTGTGCTGAAGGTAAGGTCTTGTCCTGTCTTCCTAAAGCATTTCAAACTTGATTCTGGTTAAACCCTGGTGCTGTTCCTCAGGGGATGAGGCCTACACGTCCTACTACAGTGATGCTGATTATCCGATCACAAAAGTCCTCCGGGAGCCTGTATATGTTGAGGTGCGCATTATGGAGAGGACTGACCCCAACATTATCCTGACACTGGGACGTTGTTGGGCAACATCAACCCCCAGTCCACTCAGTCTCCCCCAGTGGGACCTTCTGGTCAATGGGTGAGGGAAAAAAAAGCCATTATGCTCTAGTTAGTCTGGGGTGTTTCTAATTGCCACTTTCCCTTTCAGATGCCCTTACCAGGATGACCGATATCTGACCACACCGGTTTCAGTGACTGGATCATCCGGTCTTCAGTTCCCAACCCACTAAAAGCGCTTTGTTGTGAAGATGTTCACATTTGTGGATCCAGCCTCACTGGCTCCTCTGCAAGAAACTGTAGGCTCTTCCTGAACCCTCATTATTACACATATTTCTTAAATGGATTCTATGGCTTAACCCTCCCCCCCCTCCCTCGTCAGATTTTCACCCACTGTAGCACAGAGGTGTGCCATCCCTCTTCTGGCTCCTGTGAGAAAAGCTGCACCAGGAAGAGTGAGTACTTGCTGTAACTTGACTTGATGAAATGAGTGGTTTTGAAATGCCCCTCATGCTTTTACCAACTTCTCCTGCAGGGAGAGATACTAATGCCAAGATCATCTCGCGAGAACAGACAGTGGTTTCTAGTGGAGAAGTTACTCTGGTCATGTGAATTCAGTTGTTTTAATAAACTGCATGAAGATTCTTGTTTCTCTGACTTTTGTTAGCGGAGTCTCCAACACTGATTAAAGGGACACTCTACTAAACTGGAGCTGTTTTTTTTAAGAAGGGCTCACATTCTCACCGTAGCATTATGAAACCTTTTTCTCATATACAAGTTGGACACAATTATTGGCACCTCTAGAAATTCTTTTGACATATCTCTGCAGTATATTCACAATTTTTAGCACTCCAGGGTGATTATGAACATGACATTATCCAGCCATGGCTTCCTGTTTCACAGAAATATAAATAGGAGGGGAAACAAAGGCCCAAATTCCCTTAATCCATCGCTAGGAGAAAAAACTAAATATATTTCTCTGAGGCTAAATATAATTGAGCTTCACAAATTAGTGAAGTGGCTTTAAGAAAACAGCTAGGGCAGTGAAAATTCCCATTTTCACCATCAGGGCAATAATTAAGAATTTCCAATCAACAAAATATTACAAAACTGCCTGGAATGCTTCTATGGTCAGATGAAACCAAAAAATGAGCTTTTTAGCAGCAAACACTCGAGATGGATTTGGTGAACACGGGGATAAAAAGTACCCCATGTGTACAATGAAATATACTGCTGTGGGCCTATATTTTTGCCAGAGGTCCTGGGGCCTCATGTAGAAACATTGCATACACACAAAATGGGCATAAAAATCTGCGTACGCAAACAGAAATGTGCGTACGGATAACGTACGGATGCTCTTAACTGTGTGTGACCACCCCACATATAGTTTGGGTCACAAATTAAATTATTTGTATGTATTTCATTTTTATATGTTTATTTCTATTTATATATATATATTTAAGTTTTATTTGAATTACTTAAATGTATTACAATGAGTTTACACTGGACAGTTCAGCATTATTTTCTGAATTCTTGGTGTCAGTTGAGAGAGTTGAGTTACCGTGACGACTGCAGCGCATCCTCAGACAACAAAGAGGACCGTGAAAGCAACCACTAACTCGTGTCTCTCTCATTTACTACTAAGGTTAGTTAAATTAATTAAATGTCATATCAAACTGTAATTTACATGCTTTAATGTACAAATAACTTATTTTAACTCATTATTTATTTTATTAACAATTTTAAGATGTTTTTCATGTATTCATCTAAGTAATTTATGTGTACAACTACTTACCTGAGTTGTTTACCTGAGACACTAATTCAGTTAGTTTTGTATAAGAATTAGAGCATTTCGGTACATATGGTTACGTTTTCATTTGGTTATTTGTTTATTCATTTATTTAACGTTATTGTGATTTGATTTAAGTATCTAACATCATACAGTGTGTATTATTCTTTCCAACATGTTTATGAATTACTTTGTGATTCAAAGTGTCTTACTGACTCTGAAATACAAATGTGTATGTGTATTAAAAGACAACAAAGAGGACCGTGAAAGCAACCACTAACTCGTGTCTCTCTCATTTACTACTAAGATTACTGCTTACAGTCTTCCCGACTGCCCGGGACCTGTAACAGATTTTTGGGGGCTCGTGCCGGGATCAGCGCTACTCTGAAGACGCCTGGTCCAGTGATTTTGAACCAAGGGACATCAAAGCACATTCCTCAGGAAAGGAGCAACGCGTGTGTGAGAGGCTAAGGGGGCAGGTGACCAGCATCATCCTGACCAAGAGCATCACCACATAACCAGGTCTACCTGAAAGTGCATCATGTCCGACGAAGAAAGAAAGAGACTTGTCTGGAACATCAAGAAGAAAGTCTACACTTTGAACACAGGTGAACTATTCCAGTTGACAAAAGACATTCACTCCGCACCAGATGCAGATGTTACACCGTTAAAGGATGGTGACGAAGAGAGCTACATTAATTACATTGTCACGTACATGCATAGTTGTGAATTATCTAGGCTACCTGACCAAGGGATAACGGTGTTAATGAATTTAAATGAATGTATTGATGAAATTGTAGAGAAACGTGCTAGGACTGAAAATGTTACTCAGCCATCTATTGCATTTCATAACACAGACACATCAGAGGATGAGTACCAGAGAATTTTATCAAACTATGAAGAGTTAGGTAGAAAACTTTTAGCCAGTAGAACTAAGCCTACCACACTTCCTACATCCACAGTCACGTCACACACGCATCTTCCAAACAATAATAATCCTGTATATTCCAGCATTCCAAGGCAGGAATTTAGGGACCACAGCACATCTCACTCTGACACCATGGTCTCCATCAGAGACATTGCAATGTTACAGCGTCGAGAATTCAAGATCCATGGGGGACAAATAGGAGACAGTGTGTCTGACATAAGATTCAGCAACCTGTGCAAGCAAATTGATGAAGGCATTAAGGAAGGCTACACAGAAAGCGAAATAATTCGAGGGGTGTTCCGCATGATTAAGCCTGGAAATTTTAAAGATATGTTAATAACCAAGGATGACATGACTGTTGCAGAATTGAAGAGTTTTCTCCAGTCTCATCTAGGTGAAAGCAGCAGTACTGAACTTTTCCACGAACTCATGACTGCCAAGCAACATGACCATGAGACACCACAGCAGTTCCTGTACCGCATGATCAGCCTAAAGCAGAAGATACTGTTCTGTTCGAGACAAGTGAATTCAGACATTAGATATGACGACCACACAGTTCAGAGTGTATTTATCCATACTGTTTCACAAGGCATTGGCCTAAAAGACAGCGACATTCGGCGAGAGTTGAGACCTTTCCTCTTAGATTCCAGTGTCTCTGATGAAACCCTGCTGAGACAAGTAATAAGAATTACAAGTGATGAAAGTGAGAGGCAACGCCGGCTGGGTCAGTCTACTCGCCATAAGGTGGTACATGCACACAGCGCACAGTTTGAGTCTTACAGTGAGGCTAAAGAAATGGTGAGAGTGGATGAGACGACAAAAGATAAGACCATTCAGCAGCTGAGGGTACAAATAGAAGCTTTAACTACAGCAGTGGACTCCTTGAAACGGTCTGGAATGCCAAAATGTCCTAACTCATGGCACGAGTATATTGAGTCACAACCTCAAAGACATCAGCAACCACCTCAACAGCCCACTTTCGAATTTCAGCATCCGACACCATTCCTACCATCTGCCACGCCACTGTACAATCCAGATACACAGGTGCATTCTCAGACCCAGTATCCATCACAGCATCAATACAGGTCAAGACCCCAAACACAATTATCTTCAAGTAGACGTCCTCTTCAAAGGCAGCGGCAGTCAAGATGCAACGAATGTATAGATAAAAATGTGACCACTTGCAGCCATTGTTTTATATGCGGCGCAGAGGGACACAGAGCGGGAGGTTGCCTTCTGAAGTCAAGAAACCAGGGAAACGGGGAACGATCTCTGCAGAGGGACAACCAGTGATCGAAGTAAAGTTTCCGTCCCAATATGAAATGTTGAAAGCTCCTACAGCTACTTCGACTTTGTCAAAACAAATCCACAACATCACATCTCCATACTTACCAAACCAGTCTAATCAAATGAGAGTTGCTCAGCTTGTAGGAGAAAAGTGTCTGTTGAAATGTACAATGAACGGTTATCCTGTCAGTGTTTTATTAGACACAGGAGCCCAGGTCAGCATTATGGATTATAATTGGAAAGAAATGTACTTACCTCACACAAAACTTCGCCCACTCACAGATATTACTGACCCACAGGAACTGGAGGTCAGAGATGTAAAAAAGGACCTAATACCCTTCCATGGTTGGGTAGAGATTACTCTTAACCTTCTAGGAAATGAAGACCCTAGACTGGCTATACATGTTCCTTTTCTGGTAAGCAGGATTGGCTTAGAAAGACCCATTCTGGGGTTTAATGTTGTACAAGAGATTATAAGAGGTGGTGAAAATCGAACTCAAGCCTTGTTCAATCTAGCCAACCTCCTCAGCACAGCAATGGAAATTGAAGAAGATAAGGCCAATGCTCTTGTAAATCTCATTCAATACCAGGAAACTTCAAATGAGCTAGAGTTGGATATCCAGGTCTCGATAAATGTTGGACCGCAAGATGTTGTTATCCACTCAGGTTGTGTCACTCATGTTAAGTGTCGTGTTCCAAACAACTTCGATGTCACCAATCCGATGGTGCTGTTCGAACCTGTCATGGAGTGTCCACATCTGGACCAGTTGATTGTTGGTGAGGGACTTTTGACAATTCAAAATCCACAGAACCCATATGTTCAAATACCTGTTTGCAATCAAACCATGCATAGCATCACACTGCCCCGAAAGACAACACTAGGGAGCATTCAGACAGTCAAAAAAGTAATTGAAACTGATCAAGCAGATTTTCAAACTTTGTCTGTGGAAGTAAACTGTATGGACTCCCTGGCTGGTACCAAGAATGAAGGAAGAAATTCTACAACACTTTGGCACCCTCCAGTTGATTATAGCCACCTCAGTAAAGAACAGCAAGAGCAGGTAAAAGAATTGCTTTATGAAGAGTCAGCAGCATTTGCACGTGATGATGATGACATTGGATGCATTCCTAGCCTGCAGATGACAATCACATTAAAGGATGACATACCTGTGCAAAGAACATACGCCTCTGTACCTAAACCACTCTACCAGGAAGTCAAGGAGTACATTCAAGACTTGTTAGCTAGAGGTTGGATTGTTAAGTCCAAGTCACCATACTCTGCTCCTGTTGTATGTGTAAGAAAGAAAGATGGTTCACTTAGACTTTGCATTGACTATCGTTTGCTTAATAAGAAGACAGTACCAGACAGACACCCTTTGCCTCGTATACAAGACATAACAGATACTTTAGGGGGTTACAGCTGGTTTTCCATCCTTGATCAAGGGAAGGCATACCATCAAGGGTTTATGGCTGAGGGATCCAGACATATGTCGGCTTTCATTACACCATGGGGGTTATATGAGTGGGTAAGGATTCCTTTTGGGATGACCAATGCACCTGCTGCATTCCAGAGAAGCATGGAAGAGATGCTGGACTCCCTTCGAGATGATTGCTGCATACCTTACCTGGATGACATTCTCTGCTATGCAAAGACGTTTGAAGACCACCTTGAAGGACTTAGAAGGGTATTAAAAGCACTACAACAACATGGGGTGAAACTCAGACCAAAAAAATGTGAATTCTTCAAAAGAGAGGTTCGCTATGTGGGACGGCTCGTTTCTGGTGAAGGTGTCCGCGTTGACCCTAAGGACCTCAATGCCATTTTGTCACTGAAAGAAAAGTCACCAAGCACCATTGGAGAGGTACGAAGATTGCTGGGATTCTTAAGTTATTACAGAACATACATCCAGGACTTCTCTAGAATTGCCAAACCCATTTATGATCTTCTGCAAGTAAAGAACAATGATGCACACGTAGTGATGAAAAAAATCAACAAAACCGAAGGGAAAAGTAATCAGCTGCCTTCTAAAACACCAGTGGTCTGGACTGAAAAACACAAGAATACCCTGGGAACACTGATTGACATTCTTACCCATCCACCTGTCCTGGCTTATCCTGATTTCAACTCTCCATTCACTCTCCATACTGATGCATCTGAGAAGGGTTTAGGTGCAGTTCTCTATCAATGGCAGAACGGAAAGCTAAAGGTTATCGCTTATGGATCTAGAACTCTTACCCCAGCAGAAAAAAATTACAATCTTCACTCTGGCAAGCTTGAATTCCTAGCTTTGAAGTGGGCTATATGTGAGAAATTCCGTGATTATCTGTTTTATGCACCTCACTTCACTGTATACACTGATAACAATCCCCTGACCTATGTGATGAGCACTGCCAAGCTAAATGCTGTGGGGCATCGTTGGGTGGGAGAACTGTCTGATTTCCACTTCGACATCAAGTACAGACCAGGAAAAGAAAATATAGATGCTGACACCCTCTCTCGTTGTCCTCTGGACATAGAACAGTATGTGTCCTCATGTTCAGGTGAAATGTCAGTTGAAGCAGTTCGTGCAACCTGGGAAGGGAGCCAGGTAGCAAAGAAAAGGGATGTAGCCTGGATAGCTACTCTCATTACAGCTCAAGACTCAGACATTACAAACACGTGCCCAGAGTTATCTCACCATGGTGTTCTGTCGACAATACATCACAGTGAGTTACAGAGAGCACAGAAAGAAGATCCTGCTATTAGGGAAATAATCAAACTTAAAGAAAACAACCAAACTCTCACCAGGGAAGTCAGAAGAGGGTTGCATGGCCCAGCCAAGAAGTTATTACATGAGTGGAAAAAAATGCACATTGACAATGGCTTGCTGTATCGCAAGACCACTCATCAGAAACAACTAGTCTTACCGGCTGAATTTAAGAAGAAGGTCCTGAAGCATCTACATGATGATATGGGTCATGTGGGTACAGAAAGGGTGATACATCTGGCAAGAGAGAGATTTTATTGGCCACATATGAAAGATGACATTGAGAATTATGTCACAAGAAGATGTTCATGTATTAAGCAAAAGAAGCCTGTTACCCGTGAGAGGGCTCCAATGGGAAGCATCACAACTACTTTTCCTCTTGAACTCGTTTCCATAGACTATCTCCACTTGGAAAAAAGTAAAGGTGGTTTTGAGTACATACTGGTTGTTATCGATCACTTTACCAGATACGCTCAAGCTTATGCAACCAAGAACAAGTCTGGAAGAACAGCAGCCGAAAAGATATTCAATGATTTTATTCCACGATTTGGATATCCAAATAAGTTGCATCACGACCAAGGAAGAGAGTTTGAGAATGAACTGTTCAAGACCTTGAGTAGACTGTCTGGAGTTGGACATTCAAGGACCACCCCTTATCACCCCCAAGGCAACCCTGCTGAGCGATTCAATAGGACTCTTCTGCAAATGCTGAGAACACTCCAAGAAAAGGAAAAGGAGAATTGGAAAGAACATCTAGCACGTGTTGTCCATGCTTATAACTGCACAAGACATGAGGCAACTGGATTCTCACCTTTCTACTTAATGTTTGGTCGATCTCCTCGTTTACCAGTCGATCTACTGTTTGGACTGAACTTAGAAGAAACAGATGAGTCACCGACAAGATATGCTGACAGATGGGCAGCGCGAATGAAGGAGGCATACAGAATTGCAAGTGAAAACAGCAGGCTGTCAAGTGAAAAAGGAAAAAAATATTATGACCGTCGGTTAAAGGGAATCACTCTGCATCCTGGAGATAGAGTGCTTGTCCAGAATATGATGAGAAAAGGTGGACCAGAAAAACTCAAGTCTTACTGGGAGAAACAAATATACGTAATTAAAGAACAACTAAATGACAACCCAGTTTATAGAGTCAGTCCAGAAAATTATCCATCAAAAATTCGTACCCTACACAGAAATCTGCTACACCTTGTAAATGACTTACCTGTTGACCTACCTGATTTGTCACCTGTATCAGCGATGCCACCCGCAGCAGAAAAGGGGAAGAACAGAATGATGAGAAAGACAAGGTCTAAAACAAAGAGAGACACTTCATTAAACAGTGATACGACTGGCTCTGAAGATGAAAATAAATACTACTGGATAAGGATGCCAGAAAATACACCGAAAAGAGCTCAAAATCTACAGCCTATGTGGTCAAAGGAAACAAGAGAACAGGAAGAACTTACACTTCCTAATCTTGGACCTGTAAGAGGAAAGAGAGAAAGCAAGCAAAAAGAGCAACCAACAGAAACACAAGAAGATGAAGAATACTTACCTGAAAACGAGGAGCCATTCGTACCAGAGAGCATCCATGAAGACAGAGGCATTCCTCTTGTCCTAACTAACCCACACACAACTAGACAAAATCCCCCCTCAATAGAACCCAAAAGATCTACAAGACATCGAAGACCAGCAGAGAGACTCACCTACTCACATTTAGGTCAGCCATCATTACAGACACACACATCAGTTAATACTTTAGGATTTAATGGGACACAAGCCATACCAGCAAGCAGTTATTCACAATACTACACCTATCCAACACCAACATACATACCTGTTTTTTTCATACCATACCAGACACTGACACCAATAAATTACCCAATATTTATCTATTAAAAGATAAAAAGGAACCAACAAACTAATATGGTTATTTAAACAATATTTGGAGGCATTCGCTTCTTTGTAGGGGAGAGTGTGACCACCCCACATATAGTTTGGGTCACAAATTAAATTATTTGTATTTATTTCATTTTTATATGTTTATTTCTATTTATATATTATATATATATATATATTTAAGTTTTATTTGAATTACTTAAATGTATTACAATGAGTTTACACTGGACAGTTCAGCAGCATTTTCTGAATTCTTGGTGTCAGTTGAGAGAGTTGAGTTACCGTGACGACTGCAGCGCATCCTCAGACAACAAAGAGGACCGTGAAAGCAACCACTAACTCGTGTCTCTCTCATTTACTACTAAGGTTAGTTAAATTAATTAAATGTCATATCAAACTGTAATTTACATGCTTTAATGTAAAAATAACTTATTTTAACTCATTATTTATTTTATTAACAATTTTAAGATGTTTTTCATGTATTCATCTAAGTAATTTATTTGTACAACTACTTACCTGAGTTGTTTACCTGAGACACTAATTCAGTTAGTTTTGTATAAGAATTAGAGCATTTCGGTACATATGGTTACGTTTTCATTTGGTTATTTGTTTATTCATTTATTTAACGTTATTGTGATTTGATTTAAGTATCTAACATCATACAGTGTATATTATTCTTTCCAACATGTTTATGAATTACTTTGTGATTCAAAGTGTCTTACTGACTCTGAAATACAAATGTGTATGTGTATTAAAAGACAACAAAGAGGACCGTGAAAGCAACCACTAACTCGTGTCTCTCTCATTTACTACTAAGATTACTGCTTACAGTCTTCCCGACTGCCCGGGACCTGTAACATGTGCGTACAGGTTTTTTTTTTCTTTTTTTTTCTGGAGTTATGAATTAAGCAGTAAGAAAGAAGATAAATAAAAAGCGATACTTATATCATTTGAAAGTGATTCTTCCTCTGAATCCTCTCCTGAAAGATTCACGCAGCACATGTTTCTGTCTCCTCAGTGCCATCACAAGCCCCTACTGGCAACTCCTAACAATTGAGAGACCTCTCCAGCTGTCTTAAATGAATGAGAGAGTAAGAGTGATTCTTGGCTTTAAGAAATTTGATAACTTGGTTTTAGGGCAGCCGTGGCCTAATGGATAGAGCGTTGGACTTGTAACCTGAGGTTGTGGGTTCGAATCTCGGCTCCGGCAGGAATTGTCCATGACTGAGGTGAGACCCTTGAGCAAGGCACCGAACCCCCAACTGCTACCCGGGTGCCGCAGTGTCGGCTGCCCACTGCTCCAAGTGTGTTTGTACTTGGATGGGTTAAATGCAGAGAACACATTTCACTGCTGGTTATACTCTGTATAATTGTGTATGTGACCAATAAAAGATGCTTCTTCTTCTACTTTTATATTTAAGTTTGAAAGTAGGAGTACATTTCATGAATTCTCAGAACTTAAGACTAAAATGACACTTTGAGAAGCTTGATAAATACGGGCCCTGATCTTTATCCACTGTAGTAAATCAGTGTGCCATTCGCTCTCTGGCTCCTGTGAGCAGAGTTGCTCAAGGAAAAGTGAGTGACTTCCATTCAGTGACTTTTGGTTTTGTTTTAAAAAATGGTAACCCATTTCCTCACCCACCTTTCCTTTAAAGGAAGGGCTGTTCATGTCAAGACCGTCTCTCGTGAGCACACCATAGTTTCTAGTGGAGAAGTCACCGTGGTCTTATAAAAGTTTTTAAAATGGCTGTTTTAATAAACTCTATGAAACCTTGACTCTGTCTGGAGTTTTTGTGGCTGTTTGTGCTACCTTTTTGTTCTAGAAGTCCTCAAGTCGTGGTGTTTTCCCAAGGAACTCTAATCTAAAATGCTTTGACTTCAGCATTCCTGGAAGTTTATTTCTTTTCTTTTTACCTGTCCATGTTGAGTTTTTGGATATGACAACACAAAGGTCCAGTTACTATGTGTATCTGAGTGTTGAAGTTTCCCTCGCTCAGCTTTGTATAACTAGTAACACCAAGATCACTAGGGTCACCTGCTGGTACCATAAAGAACCCACTCATAGCTTTGCTTGTGTCTTGATTGGTATTCTTGGTGTTTGTCTCTGGCCTTAAACTCATTCAAAACTGAACGTGTGCACTGCTACATAACAAGTGTTCTGGAGTTACAACCTAGAGGATACCCTTATTTAAAACAAACTCCATGCTAATGATTTAAGCTCTTTTTTTAAATGCAAGTTTAACAAAAGCTCTGCTTTGGCCATTCATTTACAGAGTAGTTTGGGGGGCCAGAAAAAGCAGTTAAACCAGTGTTCAAAATTTTGCACGTTTTTAAAAATGATACAGTTTGTGTCTACACAAACTACAAAAAATGTGAATTTCCACAAGACATCACTACTTTCACATTACCTGCACTCTATAGGTATATGTGTATTTACGAGTTTACATCGGCAGCTACTGGCATAAAGAGCATAACATTTTGTTTTCGCAGATCCATGTGAATCTATCGCTTGGATAGATTCACATGTATTGCTTGGATGACGTTATGGCCTGTACTTAAAGCGCAAAGGAAAACTTTTGAGTTTCGAGCACATTTTGTGAACATATCCCAAGCTTGGAAATTCGCACTCCTGATGAGACGTCAATACCTGGCACCCTAATTATCCAAATGAAAGGGTTGCTTGAACATGGCTGAGTTGAGCAAATGGATAAAAGTTGGTACTTTCTGCTTGGTGTATCCAAATGAAGTACAGAACTAAAAATTTACTCAGTTTTCATTGTCCTTCAGTTTATCTTTTTTAAATTGTAACACTAAAGTAAACGTTAAGAATTACTGTTTTTGTTCACCAGCAAGTTTACGTCAATCCTAAAACAAAATGATGTAATGGTTAATCTTATTTAAAATATCTTGAAGCCAAAAACCAGAAAAAAGACTTGTAACTCCAATTATAGAAAATATTATAACTTCAAAATATGCACAGCTATCCTTAAACTTGAAAATTAGCTAAAAAACGAATCTGCGTCTGCACCAACATTTATTAGACTGACTGTCTTCCATAACTGAATAATTATTTTATTTATCATTATTGATTGTTTGTCAATCCATCAACATAAAAAAGTGCAATGAGCACAGCTGCTATTGTTGTTGTCGTTCAGTTTAGTGCTCATTAAATTTCATGTGGAAAACAACCAATCAAACGTGAAGATAAATTCTTAATTAGTCAAAGCAGCTGTAATGATTCTTGAGAAGTCGGGGATGATAACGATGATTAATTTGCAGAGTACAAATAGAAGTCCAAGGCATTCTGAAGTTGTGCTCCATTGTTTAGTAATGGCAGGACTGTGGCATTCAATTTGTTTCCAAACACTTTGTGTTTTGGTTTGCAGTGCTGTTCCACAATGGAGTAATCTTCCCCAGAACCCTCAAGTCCTGACGTTTCCGCAAACTGACCAGTGGTTTCAGAAGCCAGTTCAACCACAAACTGACCAGCGGTTTCAGCAGTCAGTTCAACAGCAAACTGATCAGAGGTTTCAGAAGCCAGTTCAACAGCAACTAGACCAGAGGTTTCAGAAACCAGTTCAACAGCAAACCGACCAGTGATTTCAGAAGCCAGTTCAACAGCAAACTGACCAGCGGTTTCAGAAGCCAGTTCAACAGCAAACCGACCAGCGGTTTCAGAAACCGGTTCAACAGCAAACCGACCAGTGGTTTCAGAAGCCAGTTCAACAGCAAACCAGACCAGCGGTTTCAGAAGCCAGTTCAACAGCAACCAGACCAGCGGTTTCAGAAGCCAGTTCAACAGCAACCAGACCAGCGGTTTCAGAAGCCAGTTCAACAGCAACCAGACCAGCGGTTTCAGAAGCCAGTTCAACAGCAACCAGACCAGCGGTTTCAGAAGCCAGTTCAACAGCAACCAGACCAGCGGTTTCAGAAGCCAGTTCAACAGCAACCAGACCAGCGGTTTCAGAAGCCAGTTCAACAGCAACCAGACCAGCGGTTTCAGAAGCCAGTTCAACAGCAACCAGACCAGCATTTTCCTCTGCAGCTTCAGAAGCCAGTGGTGCTGGCAGAGCCCCTTGATAAATGTGCTGTAGCTGATTATGCGCAGATCCCGTGTGGACAACCTGGGATCAGTGGTGCTGAGTGTGAAGCTATCAACTGCTGCAATAACGGACAGCAGTGTTACTATGGGAGGGCAGGTAAGCATTCTCAGGCTTACTCTTTTTGTTACATAGATTATCAGAATTAACCTCTTGTACCTTTGGTCCAGTGTATTCGAGATGGTCAATTTGTGGTAGTGGTGTTGTAAGCCTGGTGCCAGTATGTCTGCCCCCCCCCCTCGAGAGGACAAAAGGCCCTCCTGAGAATCAACAAAAACTATCTCTTGCATATGTAACAGCAGCATCCGAGACGCAACACACAGTGTAGTTCACACCCTGTACTTACGGTCTCATCATCTTCCCTTGCTCCCCCTCTCCTCCTCACCTAGAACTCACTGAAAACCCATGCAATGTAATGTATGTAACAAAAAGTAACTATACATGTTTGATATCATTTGAAATGTCTCAGTGCGCCTGGTAAAATGGTCTCATTCTCCCAATCATAATGAAAAGCTAAAAGAAGTTCTAAAGTATGAGAAGTGTAATGTACAACTCAAAGGTGTGCCCTCCCCTGATTTTCTATTCAAACCACCTCCTGTATGTAAATAAGTATTCTCTGCCACAGGATACCAAGAAGCCATTTGGTTGCAAATTCTAAAGTCTAATTATAATAACAAGATACCACCATTTGGTGGGCTTATTGAATTATCTGGGTTTATAAGGAAACGTGACACAAAGTTCTAGGAGTCTGTAGGTTGACTGCCCACACAATCGCTGTGTGTAATTTTCATTGCCAGGTAGTAATTTCTACAAATTCTTCAATTCCTGAATTATTGTTAACTGATGATTCTATTCTTGTAACATTGGAGTTTTGAATTATTGCTTCGATTACCTGGTCAATAAATTGTAACGTTTGATTCTATTCTGACTGCCTCTAAGATTGCTTTCTCCCTAATAGATTAGTGGATTCGTATATTTCCGCAAGCCTGCGTCAGTTTTAGCGACGGCTAATATCCGGCATCTTTTCAAGTCTACTTGGATGCAGAGGCGGGTAAATAATTCCGTTTAGGGACGGCGAATGCCGTCTGGTCAGACTAAACTCGGGTACGCCTATACCTCTGACTTTTGATTTAATGTTACTTTAAACAAGTACTTGACCAATCCAAAGCTATTACAAGTGTGGTACATTGATCTGCTAACATATCTAATAGTGGCCAAGAAACCTTTACTGACGTAAACGATTGAACTAAAGTTCTGAGGGGGCTCCAAGGGGGTTATTCGATGTCTCTGATTGTGTACGTGTGAATTAACGGCAAATCTTAGATACATAACCATAATTTACCTCTGATTGATGACCGGGCCTGACGAGATTGTGTCCGTGAGACCTGTGAAAAACAGGGCCTCTAAGCGATATAGTTTCCCTACATCTGAGCGGATAAAGTATAAAAAATTTATGGAGTCAGATGAAATAACGAGATAAAATATATAAAAAAGGTGTTCCATTTAATCTTGTTGTGTCGTGAAAAAGGAAAGACAGTAATACGCAAAAGGCCTTCACCCGCTGAACGACTGCCGTCATTGGGTCGATCGAGCCGGGCCTTACAGTGGTGACCCCGACGTGATCTCGCACAGACGAGAACGTCATTCCTCCGCGACATTCAACTTGAACTCTCCTTGGGACATGAGGTTTGATCTCCTTCTCATCAATATCCAGCTGCTGTGGTAAGTGTATTTTTTTTGCCTTTTAGAAGTTGAGGGAAATATTGTTTACACTATATAGACACATTTGTAGTACGGGTCGGAATACCCACTTTTGAGACCGGAACCGAAAAACCCGGTGGTGATAAGAATTAGACGAGAAACAACATGTCTTTCCAGGGAAAGCAGAGTAGATGAGGAGATAATGGAGATTTTAGGACTGCAATTACAAAAACTCCTTGTTCGGTTAAGCGACAAGGGATTCAATTTGAAGTGGAACAACAACGAAATAATATCCTGGTATTCTGCCGAGGGTGCGAAATCAAAATACAAGAAAATTCCCGCTGCAATTGTTTATTTGCTTCGCCGCAACGACCTCGCGACCATAACCGAGAACGAAAAAACAATAACAAATATCAAAGAAATCGAAAGAGTGCGATCTGACGAATTACAAAAGTTAAGAAAACAAGTCGAAGTGTTTGCATACGAGCAACAGGGGTGGGCTAGACAACGCGAAGAAATGGCCACAAAAGTTGATCACGTTCAAGGGAAACTAATTACATATCTGCGCTCGAAGATTGTTGCGATAAAACAGGTTTTCCAGTTGCCGCAGTTAAACAAGCAGCACTGGATGAAACCGAGTTAGAGACTCAAACTGAAAGCGAAGATGATGATACTGCGTTAGCGTGTAACATTAGGCCACACAGAGAAACTCGTAACCGAGCTCTTGTGAGCCTGTGGCCAGAAAAGCCGAGCCTGCGAAGCCCGATCCATGATTTCATGGCACAGTGGCAGTTGAGAAAATTCCTCACATCTGCCGGAACGCCGATCAAACATTTTAACATCATAACTTCGATTTGTCAGGAGATTAGAGCACGCGATTCCTCACTCTCCGTCGTTAAAGTGCGTGCGCACATCATCAAAAATCCAGATGAAAACGAGAAAAACAACAACATCGCAGATCAATTAGCCAAATTAGCAGCACAAAAGGGAGATGAATGGAAGCCTGACAGACTGGTTGTTCCTGCCGTGAGTGCGATTCAAACTATTCCTATTGACTTGAAACAGTACCAACAAGAACTGTGGAGTTCTGATGGAGAGCTGACACCGCACCTGCAGCAGGACCAACTAGTCAAGGTCACTGAAGGCATGATTTTAAGAGACGATAAATACATTGTTCCAGAAGCCCTCCAGAAACCAGTGATAAAGTTGTACCACGATTATGCACACGTATCAGCTCCCAAAACACAACAGCTGATCCAAAAGAACTTCTGGTGGCCACAAATGGCATCAGACATTCAAAGATGGTGTGACACATGCATCGTATGTGCCACCATTATCCAAGGCAAGCCTGGCCGTACAAAACTGTGTAGACCAGAGCCACCCAAGGGACCTTGGGAGTTACTCCAATTGGATTTCATAGGCCCACTACCTAGTGCCAAAGGGGGGTATCGTTATTGCCTTGTGATAATTGACAAATTTTCCAAATGGGTCGAAGCGATTCCCACCCGCAATAACAGTGCAAACACAGTGGCACGAGTAGTAGCGAACCAAATCCTCCCACTCTGGGGAGCACCAATCCAAATTGAATCTGACCAGGGCACACACTTCACAGGTCAGGTGATGAAACAAATATGCCAGATGCTGAACATCAAACAAAGGTTTCACATACCGTATCGACCGCAAAGCTCAGGCATGGTGGAACGTGCCAACCGCACAATAAAAGAAAGCATATCGAAACAGGTAGCACAACACAAAAACCAATGGATTGATGCCCTACCCACAGTCCTAACAATACTGCAGGGCAACTCCTTCAAAAGCCACAGGTATCAGTCCATTCGAACTCATGACTGGAAGAGTCATGAAGCTGCCCATAGACCCAGAAATTGCCCCAGCAGACCTGGGGCCCTCGTGGTTGCAACTCAACAGTCTGTGCTCAAGCAATTACGAGAGAGGTTGGAAGTGCTACATGCACGCGCTGCTCTGAAACAACAGCAATCAGACTTAACGAATGATACACAATTCAACCCAACCTCTGAGGTGAAATTCTCAGAAGGAGACATGGTAATGGTACGCGTTTTTGTGAAGCAAGGTGCATTCACACCCCGATGCATGGCCCATATGAAGTTAAAGCTATATGCAACAGCTGTGTGGCCACAACTGTGAAAGGGAAGCTGCGATGGTACCACATGTCTCAGTGCAAATCATTCAAAAGTACTCAGAATAAATAAATAACTGTCACTGTCTTCTCCTCTTGCCTTCCAGGTCGACTGCAGCGATCCCATGGAGACCAGATGAAAGGAAAGTGTCTGGGGCCCACGTGCATCAGACTGGGCCAAAGGATTTCACTCACACACAACCTGAAATGTGGGAGGTGGGTGTGGAAATACTCCAAGGGCCATCCACACAAAAAATCACAGTCGCACCAAAAGAGACAGTTACATGGCCTCCCGGATTAGTACCGGATCCAAATTGCACACCACAAATTTGTTGTAGTTCAGGTAACACCCACCCACCTACAAGAAACATTTCAGGACACACTCGAGCCACAAATTCATGCACAACCTCACTGCCTGGTATCAACTTAAAATAGATCCAGGTGACACAATAGGTAACATGTACACACTACACGAAAACAAAAACAATGGCATAGACCCAAAATTGTGCTACTATGTTACAAATTTGGAACCTGCAACATATAGGTGCACACATACAGAACAATTTATTAATTCATTAAGGCCTTTTGCGGCGCAAGCGCCGATCTACAACAGTGTCTAAACATGCCGTCTTTCTGTGCAAAGCTGATGTAAGCTTGGATGACAGAGTCGTGCCCTCTGTCAGCGCAGCCCGCAAGCTGCCCGTTCTCTGCAAGGTAATGCCATCGGTCAGGGTTGATGTTAAAGACCTTCATGTCCCGCTTGACGACATCTGTAAAGCGGAGCTTGGGTCGGCCACGAGGACGGTGTCCAACTGCTAACTCCCCGTGGAAGATGGACTTTGGGAGACGATCTCCGGCATACGGGCACATGGCCGATCCATCGGAGAGTCTTCTCCGGATCATGGTATACATGTCACTGCTGTTAGTGAGCTTCAGCACGGTGGTGTTCGGGACCTATCCTGCCATGATAGGCCAAGGATCTGCCGTAGACAACGGAAGTGGAAAGCATTAGCTTGTGCTCCTCCCGTCATATGTAGGCCATGTTTCGCTTCCATATAGCAGAACGGTGAGCACACAGGATTCATATACGCGCACCTTTACTTTGAGAGGAATGGTGGCTGTTGTTCCAAACACGAGACTGAAGTCGCCCAAAAGTTATTGAGGCTCGACCGATCCTGGTATTCAGTTCAGCATCAAGGCTGTTGTTTGCTGTCAGGGTTGATCCAAGATAGACAAATTTCTCAACAACCGACAGCACTGTGCCATTGATGGTGACGTGAGGGGGAGCAGGGACATTCTGTGCCATCACCACTGTCTTACTGAGGCTTATGGTGAGTCCAAACTCTGTGCAGGCAGTGGCAAAAGAATTGCACATCTCCTGAATTTCTTGTTCAGTGTGAGCCACGAAGGCAGCGTCGTCTGCGTAGAGCAACTCACGCACAAGGACGCGCTTCACCCTGGTTCTGGCCCTAAGACGAGCCAGGCTAAAGAAGTTGCCATCACACCTGGTGTGCAGCAGAACCCCACCCGGATTCGGAAATGCACGTCGCAGCACAGACGAAAAATAGATGCTAAATAGGGTGGGAGCGAGGACACACCCCTGCTTTACTCCACGGCAGACATCAAACTCTTTTGAGCGGACACCGTTAAACTGTACGGTTGCCCGCATCCCATCGTGGAAGCCTTGGAGTATTGCCAAAAGAGTTGCCGGACAACCGAGTCGCTGCAGAACATGGAAGAGACCAGAGCGACTCACATGATCGAAAGCCTTAGTCAGATCGACAAACACCATGTACAATGGGCGTTGCTGTTCCACACACTTTTCCTGAAGCTGGCGTACCGAGAAAATCGTGTCCAAGGTCGAGCGACCAGCACGGAAGCCGCACTGACTCTCTGGTAGCACCTGGTCAGCAACGCGCTGCAGTCTTGGGAGGATTGCACGGGCAAGGCATTTTCCCGGAAGGCAAAGGAGTGAGATGCCTCGATAATTGTTGCAGTCCTGCCGGTCACCCTTTTTTTTATAAAGAGTGATGATGTTGGCATTCTTGAGTTCGCTAGGGATGCATTTGTTCTGCCAACAGCATCGAAACAAGCAGTGAAGCTGCCTGACCAACACTGCCCCACCACACTTCAGCAGCTCTGCTGGAATTCCATCGCTGCCCGGTGACTTGTTATTCTTCATAGCTGCGATCGCACGCTCGATTTCCATTGTTGAGATCTCCGCATCCAGCTCGTTAAGGACAGGTAGTTGTGGTACAGCAGCAGAAACAGCGTTCAAATCGGCGTCCACTGGAGTACCATACAGCATGCTGTAGTGCTCAACCCATCTACCAAGCTGGCCTGGGAGGTCGTTGACGATGGTGCCATCAGTGGCTCGCAAAGGTGCTGTTTTTTTCACTGTAGGACCCAGTGCCTCGTTGATGCCGCTGTACATGCCGCGTATGTCCCCAGTACTAGCACACTTTTCTACCTTCTCACTGAGGTCCTGCCAGTACTGCTCGTAGGCCTGGCATGTGAGACGCTTCACATTATTCCTGGCTTTACGATAGTGAGCGATGGTGAAGTTGTTTCTATCCTGGAGAACACTGAGACGGGCAGCACGCTTATCAGCAAGGGCCGGGAGCAGAGTAGCAGAGCTTGCAAGGAACCAATCCGGCTGTTTCCTTCTACAAAGGCCGAAGACCTCAGATGCAGCCTCCGTAATGGAACCTCTTAGCTCGGCCCAGGTGTTTTCAGGAGTGTCGTCAACTCTGAAGTGAAGGCCCTCCATACGCGCACAGAATCTTGCCACGTATTCATGTTTCCGCATAAGCTCGGTGTTTAGCTTTGGAGTGGGCTTTGGAGTGGCACTGTGAATCTTCTTTGGGGTGAGTTTTAGAGTGCAGCGGACAAGGGCGTGATCGGTGTCACAGTCTGCAGAGTGCATGCTCCTGTACCTCCTGACAGCGTTGAGTTGACGCCTCCTAACAATAATGTGATCGAGTTGGTGCCAATGTTTGGACCGGGGGTGCATCCAGGTAACCTTGGATCTCATAGATCCAGCTGAAAAGGAACCCGGCAAGCATAGGCCATGAGTAGCACACAACTCGAGGAGATGTTGGCCATTGTCATTGATGCTACCAATCCCAAAATGACCCAAGACCGGCCTCCAGGCAATGACATCCCGTCCAACTCTGGCGTTGAAGTCCCCAAGCAAAGCTAGATCGTCGCCAGCCGGTACGGAGTGAATGACCTCGCTTACGTGGGTATAAAAGGCATCCTTGTCCTCAGGAGACGAGTCAAGAGTGGGTGCATAGGCAGAAAGGAGAGTGAGAAAGCCAGCTGAGTGTGACATCCGCAGGGACATTAGACGGGGAGAGCAAGCAGTTGGTTGAGAGACGGTGGACAGTAGGGTATTTCGCACAGCAAAGCCGACTCCATGCATTGGATGATGGTCGTCTGGATAGCCACACCAGAAAAAGGTGTAGTTTCTCTCGCGCACCGAACCATTACCCAACAGCCAAGTCTCGCTTATAGCAGCAATATCCACTCTGAGACGAGCTAGTTCGCAGTCAATGACAGCTGATTTCCGAGGAGCACTGTTGAGGTTGGATTGCACTCCAAGACTTCTAATGTTCCAGCCCGCCAATGTCAGAGAAGAAGAAGAAGAGGCAGTTGCAGAATATCGACCCGACCGCGCCTGCCTTGCACGCGTGTCCTGCCGAGCAACGACAGCCCTTGAGTGCAAGGGCTCCCGATTTGCCAGTCGCTTAATATGTATATGACTATTTTCCATGCATGCTATAGCACCGAGTGCCGGGGCAAAGTGCAGAAGACGGATGTTTGCCCAGGATAGCCGCCTTCCTCTGGGTCCTGCATCACTAAATCCGACGGAGTGCAAAGCACGACAGTCAGGAGCAGCGCAGGATCGCCCCGCAGTAGCCTACTAACTTGGCCTGATACTCGCTGACCGTTGTCCCGCTAAGGATCATCCGCCCACCGAGGAAGCTGTGGTAGACCAACCAGGAAAATGTTCCAGTGCTCTACAACAGCTGCCAAACTCCTGCTGCCGAGTTGACATCTACTATTTAACCCATAGTTGGGAGGCAAGAAAGGGGTACTGTCACTTGCCCAGGGTGAGCCCCCTATGACTCGTGGTAAGGCGGGGTCGTCTTACTCTCCCGTACAGGTCCGTTAGACCTGCCCACTGCCTGCACAGAAAACACATAATCAAAACACATTTGAGATTCACCGAGCTATGTAAGATCTCACGTCGTACACACCTAACGAGCCAAAACAAAAAACTTTTGTCTGGACAACCGAAAGGAAGGAATGTATTGTGTCGGGGAATGTTCGCATTAGCATAGACAATTTCACCAATCCACACAAAACTGTTTCATGGACTGTTAAGTACTGTTTTAATTTGACCACCTGTGGATACACTAAACCCAAAAAGTGTCCAGAATTGCACTCAATTCCTCCTGGTGGACTGATTAGAGGAAACATCAACAAGACTTAATTACATGATGTAAATTTGGTAATGACACATGTAACTTATAACATTTCCAATATACTCTTGCCTATACAAAACATTTTTAATACTAATGATGAGTCATATGCATGGTACAGTCACGAATCGATGATTTAATTTCTGATTACAAAGACAGACTTGCCGTCCAAATTCCACCTGCTCGCTCAAACGAGACTGCTCAGCAGTATAGCGGCCTGTTCAGATCAATTAATTCAGCAGCCAACACTTATAAAATAACCAAACAATCTCAATTCTCCACATGGTTGACAGATCAGATGGCCACTGGTTTCCAACACATCACCAATAGCAATGATAATATTATCAAAGCAGTTCGTTCCGAGGCGCAGGCGCTTCTAACGATCAGCCACACATTGTTCAATCAGAACCCGTACCATCGAACGTGACTTAGCCCTGCAGATCATATGCACAAGATTTACTCACTGCAACAAGACAGGAAATTTTAGATCTTCGATCTTCACAAGACCCCGAGACATTGTTTTGAACGATTTATTTGAGGTTTTAGATTTACATAGATGGTTCTCTTCGAAAAAAAATGAAAAATGTAAAGTATTCAGAATTATTATCCACAATTATGATGTATACTGGAAACGAATGTATTGGTTTGCATTTGGATTTTTTGCCGCTTTTCCTTTAATCCACCCAGGATCAAGTTTATCCAAATTCCACTAATATTCGATCCATTGGCATGGTAGTTAAAGATCAGGTAATTAAATGGGATCACCTCACTGGATATATGACGTTGAAGAGGTTACTGAGACCTTATTACCAGTCGCACTTGTTTTCATGAAACTCACAATTATTTTGTCTGTAATGTAACCACATTACAACCTTTCTCTCCCAATGATAGCAAAACTATAAATGTTGAATCTTTGCATGGCCATTCAAAAATGCTATTCAGGTTGTCTCATAAACAGTGGTGTGTCATCAGTGAGATGAATTCGTTCACATATGGAGGACTGACCTGTCCTGCTGATCA